>JAULJZ010219189.1:0-17880 GCA_032270985.1 Heliamphora pulchella | reverse complement strand
TTACGTAAAGCCATTGGTGAATAGATAGCTCTATAACTCACCACGACACAATTACGTCCGTTTTACGGGGGCTAACCCGAGGAGTACAGTACCCAGCTTGCGCAAGTTTCTGATCTTTCATCGCGGAGCTAATCAAGCCCAACTTATCGCATATACATCAATCATCTTCGGTTCAATAATTGATTCATTATACCAATAATCATTAATCAATTGGGAGTCTCTCTCCCCATATCAATCTCAAATCATATTTCATAACCGTCAATAATCACAACTCACACACACGTATATATACAACCATCCATGTATTAATTTCTCATTGGATTATCATGTTTAATTCAACAGGTAAAATCTCAAATATACATCAACTTAAATCATGAATTTCAAGTAAATTGATTAATTGGCATCACCAACACTTTAATCATTCAAGTCATTTCCTCAACATATCAATCGAGTTTTTATTATAACTACTTGTCTTCAACACATTCTTTAACCATTGCATAGTCCAATTTTCAATTCATTATTATAGTTCAAATATATTTCCATGATTTCCTCTTAATACATATAAATATCATCATCCACTTCAATTAACTCCAACCATTTTAGTAAACCATTTCTCACGTAATTATCTTCATACTAACACAAGAAGTATTTTACCTTTATTATCATAGTTTTAGGTCATCAAATAATTTTCTGCTCATTTAAATCTCAATCAATGTCCATTAGTCATAAAATTGTAAAGTCCAAATTAATTTGTTACTTCAATTATTAGACAATACTCAAACCAAAAAATTCATGTTCTTTCAAACTTCTTAATCAAATTACAAATTCACGTAACAATCTTTTTAAGTAATCATAGCATAAGAATTCCATCTTTATTCGATAGTCTATTCACTAAACAATCATTCCCATACGAATCATGGACCTATCTCATATAAATAAATTGAGTTCTCAAGGTGAAAGTACAATGAATTTTAACTACGGCTCATCTTATACATATATTCTCAACTCCCACATTTTATTCATTGCGTTCTTTTCACTTTTTAATCCAATATCAAAATCTCAAACAAACTGTCATAAACCTTTTTCATATTCCATAGTTTTCGTATTCCATTATCTATCGAATTTACCTAGTAAGTTTTAGCTCGACACATATTTCATAATTCATTGAGCTGTGAAGCCTCTACAATTCTCTAACATGTTATGCAAATATATATCCAGTAATCAGGTATCTAATCTTAATTATCCATTCTTATAATTCATGATTCATTTATCCTATAACCCACCTCTCTCATGATTTTCTTATATTGTAAAACTAAATCAAATACCTCAATTTCAAATTAGTGTTGTGTGACCTATCGGTTCTTTCTACTTATCTTTAATTCTCATACCCACCATCACCATCCCATATTCAAGTATTCAAATGCTAGGCTTTTCTTTGAATTAGCTCATACGTTCAATTACTACCTCTAAGTTTCTAACCGCTTTGTACTTAATCCTTCAACTCTTTACTTCAATCCGACTTTATCATGATTCAATTCTAAGGTAACATTTAATCCCTCATCTTCCCATTTTATTCTTACCCATAACTTTAGTTATATACCATCGCTTGCCTTAGGATTTGGACTCTCTAGGTCCCAAATCTTGCCAATTGCACTCAACTAAACACACACACGCACACATCAATTTACTCATAACTTAATTCTCAAACCACCAAATTCTAATGATAGACTTTAACCATAGTCCACATTATATGTAATCACAAGGCCCTATTTCCATGAACCAACCATTTAGGTAAACCAACAAGTTACAAGGCTCCTACATTTTTGCCTAAACCATCAATTTATCTCATAACTCACAATCTAACAAGTTATTTAATTTCAACTACTTTCTAAGGGTTCCAACTCAATTATGTTATTCTATTATCATAAGCTAATCAATCAATTCGTGTATTAGGAGTTCACAAATTCTCAATTCCTTTGTACCATCAATGTCTTCATTCATTCCATAACTTCAAGTTAAACATGCTATATAAAAAATATATATATGTAAAACATTCAACTCTCAAACCAAGACTTAGGGTTTCTTAAAAATTTACTCAATTTCATAAAAATCAACACAAATCAATGAAAAACATTCAAGTTAGTCTAGATTCTACCTCTTGGAGATCCCAATTTCAGAATTTCGCCAGAACTTCCCAACCCTAGGTTCGGCCACTCCTTGACAGTGACTCCTTGATGCTTCAAATGCAATGTTCTTGCTATGAAGACCCTGATTTCCACTTGGGGCTTCCAATTTGAATTTGAAGCTCATAAATTTGAGAGAGAAAGGTGGGAACTTGGAACCTTCAGCTCTTTCCATGGCATAAAAAAAACAGAGCAAGGGAAAAGAGATGTGGCGTGCGGCGTAGAGAGGAAATTTGGGTGTTGTTTGGGTCTTATTTACTTGTGTAATTTCACCATTTAATGAATCAATCCATGGTACAAAGAAGAAAGAAAATTACCGAAAGGAAGAGAAGTGGAAGCTGCGGCGCCTGAACGTGGTGAACGTCGCTTGTCCCAGTTGGAAATTGTTGTGTTTCCTTTTGCCTTGTTTGCTTGCTTCCTATTTTCCTTGATTCTAGAGTTTTTTGCTGATTTTCTTTGAGTCTTGTGAAAATTGGAAGCTTGATCTTTACTCATGAAACAGGGAGAAAAAGAAAACCGAAAGGAAAGAAAAGAAGAGGAGGGTGCCGCCGACGGGTTTTTGGGATGGGGTTAGGGCTCTTTATCATCTTTTCTTTTTGTTTTCCTTTATTCTCTTGAATTATGTAGAAGCTCCCACACTCACATTCCAATAGCCTCTAGGAAGAAGAGAAGAAGAAGAATATGAAGAAGAAGAAGGGGGAACATGAAGCCGTCGTGTAAGGGCAAGAATGGGGTTAAGTTGGGTTTTATCCCATCTCTTTCTTTCTATCCATGTTTCTAGAACATTCCACATATTCCACACCCATATTTCCTTAATATGATCCAACTAAAGAACTTATTTAATTATTCTTCTGAACTTAATTCAAATTAAATCCAAACAATACTATTGAGATTTTGCTGACATCTCATAATTAGTCACATGTAATTATCCCGGGACCTTCACCCAAGCCACCCGTGTATTTCATGTACTGTCAACATAAAGATTTATTATAATTTTTATTTTATTTTATTTATTTATTTATTTTAATTAAGTCAAAATAATTAATCAAAAATAAAAACATAGCGGGTCACCACACTATCGACGGTTCGTGAAGGATTTTTGTAGACTTGCAACTCCTATGGCACGCCTCACACAGAAGGAAATTAAGTTTGTGTGGAATGACAGTTGTGAGCTCGCCTTCCAGTCATTGAAGGTGAGGTTAATCAGCGCACCTATTTTGATAGTACAGGAGAGAGGACTCGGCTATGTCGTTTATTGCGATGCTTCGCACGAGGGGTTGGGTGGTGTGTTGATGCAACAGGACAAAGTAGTTGCCTATGGATTGAGACATATGAAAATTCATGAAAAGAACTATCCTACTCATGACTTGGAGCTTGCGGCAGTGGTCTTTGCTCTAAAGACATGGAGATATTACTTGTATGAAAAACACTTTGAAGTGTTCTCGGATCATAAGAGCTTGAAGCACCTGTTTTTGCAAAAAGACTTGAATTTGCGTCAGATGAGATGGATGGAATTTTTGGGTGATTATGATTTTGATCTGCAGTATTATCCGAGTAAGGCCAATGTGGTGGCCGATGCCCTCAGTTGGAAATCTTTGAGCTCGTTAGCTCACGTGACCTTTAGAGAGTAGAGTATGCTCGGAGAGGTCGGCGAGTTGGACCTACAGCTTGGTGAGTCATGGGACAGTGTTACCTTGTTCATGGTGGTTTCTCAATCCACCCTTGTCCACCACGTTGTGGAGGCTCGACAACTAGATGCGGAGAGTTTGATGTTTCAAAAACGAGTCTTGAATGGCGAGGATGCCAAAGAGTAGACTATTGACTCCGATCAGAGTTTGAGGTTCGCAGGAAATATCTTTGTGCCGGAGTCATGCTGTGGTGACGTACTTCGTGAGTTTCATTATTCACGTCCTGCGGTGCATTTGGGTGACACCAAGATGTGTCATAACGTACGTAGACAGTTCTGGTGGAAGGATATAAAAAAGGATGTTACGTTTTTCGTCTAGCAGTTGCCTTACTTGCTAGCAAGTGAAGGCCAAGCAGCAGAGACAAGCGGGTTTGTTGCAATCGTTGCCAGTGTCAAAGTGGAAGTGAGAGAACATTATCATGGATTTCGTTTCGGGACTTCCGATGTCGCTGAGGGGGCATGATGCCGTTTGGGTGGTGGTTGATAGGTTGACTAAGTCCGCGCACTTTCTTTCCATCCGCATGACAGATTTAGTTAATAAGCTTAGCAAGCTGTACGTGAGCGAGATAGTCAGACTTCATGGAGTGCCAGTCTCTATCGTCTCAAACCGAGACCCCTGTTTTACTTTACGTTTTTGGCAGAGTTTGCAATCAGTTATGGGGACGAGCCTACTTCTTAGTACTGCTTTTCACCCCCAAACAGATAGCCAGTCAGAGTGCACCATTTAGATACTTGACAACATGCTACGAGCATGCGTTCTAAACTTTCTTGGGTCATAGGAGGACCATTTACCTTTGGTAGAATTTATCTCAAATAACAGTTATCAATCGAGCATTAAGATGGCATCTTATGAGGTTTTGTATGGTAGACCGTGTAGGTCACCCGTTTGTTGGGCCGACATTAGTGAGACAGCCGTGTTGGGGCCTGAGCTTGTGCGTGAGACCACAGAGAAGATCGTTGCGATCTGTAAACGTTTAGTGACCTCCCAAAATCGTCAAAAAAGTTACGCAGACAATATAAGGAGACCGTTGGCATTTGAGGTGGGTGACCATGTGTTCTTAAAGGTCTCGCCACGGATGGGATTGATGAGATTCGAGAAGAGTGAAAAGTTGTCGCCACGTTTTATCAGACTGTTCGAGATCCTTGAGAAGATCGGAGATGTGGACCAAGTTAAAGAGTGAAAAGTTTGGGAGAAGTGGACCAAGAGTGAAAAGTTTTCACCTTGCCTCGCCACCACAGTTAGCATCAGTGCATAACGTGTTCCATGTATCCATGTTATGAAGATGCGAACCGGATCCTCCATATGTTTTAGATTGGACCAAGTTGAAAGTTGAGGATGACATCACCTATAAGGAAAGACCAGTGAGAATCCTAACACCAAAGAGCAAGTTTTACGTATGAGAAGCATTACTTATATAAAGGTTTTATGGCTTCATCATAGAGTTGAGGAAGTTCGTTTGAGGTACGCCGGGTTGTTTGATTCGTGATGCAAGTTTAATTTCAAGGATGAAATTTCCTAAGTGGAGAAAGTTGTAGAGACCCGGTCGCTTTTAATTTGTAAAGATTAAGTAAACCTTGTTATGATACTTTTGGTAGAATATGGTTAAGTGTTTATTTATGTGAAAGAATTAAAATTTAATCATGATAATAATTGATGATGAAAGATATCATCTATTTGTTTGATAGAGCTCAAAATCGCAACTTTCACTATGAAAAGTTGGAGCGATGTTACTAAACTACAAAACCCTTGGCAAAATACACGTTTGATAAACTCCTGATATCCAGAAATATTAAAAGAATAGCCAGAGTATTAAAAGAATAGCCAGAGAAATGATGGCATCATGACATCGTAATATGTCTTTTTGCATTTCTCTTTTCGCATTTCTCATCAAACAAGTAGACGATATTTTTCATTATTCAACTAGTACCAAATCTCCCACTTCACACCTCAGAACACACCACTCTTATACACACAACCAATAAAAGCTCTTAAGCTTCCTTCATTTGGTCATTTATTTTGCGAAAAACTGTATGCCTTTAACAGCTCCCATGTGCAACCATAAATGAGTTGCTACTGCGGTTGCTACAATTAGCAACCCAAGTAACAAAGTTAAAACTGCCATGTTTTAAAAGCAACTTAATTATACTATTGGAGATACAAACAAATAGCGAGGTTCGTTAACTGCACTAAAATCTGAACTAAATAGTACTTATTTGTAGCTATTGGATATGGCCATAGTGTATAATCAAACCATGACACATCCAAATTGAAAATTTAGAAGAATAGCTACTAAATGGGTGAATTTCTCTTCATCCATCTCTTGCACGTCAAAATCAAAACAAAAAAACAATCATTCTATCTCGGAGAGTGTTTATTTGAGTTTATTTTTTAACTTTTAACTTAGAGCTCAACAAAAGGTTAGAAAATTCATAAATCTTTTGATTCTAAATTAACAAACACAAAATTCTACTAATTGAAACATTAAATTCACAACTTTAACAAGCATTTATAATTTCTACTTTAAATCATAATTATATTTTTGTAGTAATAATCTATAAGTTTATAATTTCAACTACACCAAATACCTCCTTAATATACTTCAAGGATATTTGATATGCAATTTCAAATACAACAAAACACGTCCAACATCAAAAATATTCTGAAACACATGAAAGTTCCGAACCCCATAAATTGCTAGAGCCAAGCCTTCGGAAATTCTGAGCAATGAGTGCTGAAATTGTAATATTAACATTATTTTTAGCAATAGGAACTTGACGGTAATGCCTAGAAATAATGAAAACAAAATCTTCAAATGACAATTTTAACAACACAGTTCAAGCATCAGATTCGGAACTTTTGTCCTCTTTGGGGGGTGCAAATTGCCGGCTAAGTCGGGATTTTGTCCAGGGATCCAAAGGAGCTCTCTGTGGCAGTTGGGGGACGGGTGGTTTTGCCTGCCTGAGTTCATTCTCTCTATCTATAAACCTGTTATGAAATGAAAATACAAAGCTAAATCACAAAACCAGGCTTAGAAAAGACGAAAAAAAATACACTGCTAAAATATGAATTAGTTGTGTGAATAGCAAGGATAGTCCATGTACTAAAATCTTTCATTTTAACTTTGCTATTTCAAGAAAAGGGAGTGCACCAAGGGGCTTAACAACAAAGTAACATAAAGACTTCTTTAGCTGCTGTCCCACGTCGGATGTTGACACTTCTTCGATACTAAGTGTTCAATAATTCGTGGAGATGAAACTAATTTAAGAATAAATTTCCTGATACCCAAGACTCCATTCTATAATACTTTCTTGACTATTTGGTGTAGTGTACAAATGCTTATTGCAACAATGGATGCATGTATGCTGAGTTGTCTTGTCTGGCCTTCTGCGAAAACCCCCCCTCCCCCCGAAAAAAAAAAGGATTTATAAAACAAATGAACGAGTGAGCATCGTACATAACACAGACACAATTCAAACATCTATACCCCATTTGATAACATATATGTTTACTGTTTTCTATTTTTGTTTTTAAATTTGTTGTAAACTGTAAACAAAAACGTGTTTGATAATTATGCGTGTTAAAAAGCTGGCACAATCAAAATCGACTTCTTGACCTCCTCTTTAACCCCATATAGCGTTTGGACCGAACCAAACGCCTCCCTTGGGTCACCGAACTATCGTCCTCTCTCTTGATTTCCTCTTTTATCCTGCAAGGCAAGAACTTTTTTAGCACTCTCCGGCCATGGTTGGCCGAAAAGCACTCTGATACTCAAGTCAATTTCACTTTCAAAGCTTTTTGGAGGAAAACTGAGCACTATTTTTCATACCTCTTCTCTCGGGGGTAATTTATTTTATAGGCGCTTTTTTTACTCTTTCCTTATCTTGGTGGATTTTGAAATCCTTCTATTTCCTTTCCCCTATCTCCCTTGTGATTAGAGATCTTCAATCATCTTCCTATCATTTCCATTATTTGGAAGCTAGGGTCCCCCAATCTTGGGAATTCTTCCTTTGTTATGTCAGTTCAGGGATAAGGGTGGAATTCTTAAAATTCTGGACTGATTAGTAGCCGAGCAGTGATTGAGTTAAAAGAGTTTGGTCATAGGCCGAAGAGGCCCTTGGGCATTTCATCCTATTCATTTGGGCTCATCCTCTTTGGGTCACTGGGCCTGACCCGAGTTACCATGGTCTGCTTTTCTTGCGTGACCCAAGCCCAATGGATTGTCTTGGGATATTTGGGCATGGACTGAGTATCTTGTCCTCCTCCAATAAGTTTTTTTAAAAAATATGTACGCAATTTTCAAAATTTACTAAATTCTTGTAAACAAAAAAAATGTGCTTTCATTTGTTTTGTAAATAATTTTCATTCTATTTTGCTTTTCTCCATCACCTCTGACCACTATTTACGGCCACCCTTTCGACCACTGCATACGGCCACTACCTCCAACCACCATTGCTACCTATTGTTATCATCACCGACTAACACCTCCGGTCACTACTTTCGACCATCACTTTTGAAACATTTATATGCCAAACATATTTTTGTTTTTGCTTTTTTTATAAAAATAAACAAAAATATATTTTTTGTTTATTGTAAACAAAAAACATAAAATTGTAAACGTTAACCAAACATAAAATTGTGAAATAATGTACAGGGGAAAAATGAAATGAGTGTGGAATAGCAGATGAATAGTATAATTATTAATTATGTAAGACTTTGTCCAGTTTCATCTTCCTCGATATGAATTTGTTAACATTGAATTTCAATTAAATTAATTAAAGTATATAATGGTATTCCTCTTGTAACAACACAAAAACAAGAACCTTACTCAATATAGGCCATTGGTGCAGCGTCACCAACTCTTATTCGAGTTCGGAGCAATCTTGTGTATCCACCAGCTCTATCTCTACAACACAGAAATGTCACCAAATATTACAACCCCTTTTCCTTTCAAGTCAAATATTGCAACCCTATTAACAAGAACTAGATATGCAAGACATAAGAGATTCACTTGTATCGATAAGCCAACTCTGTAAATAGCTTATGAATGACATCATCTCCTCGCACAAAGGCAGCAGCACGCCTTGCAGCACAAAGAGTACCCTGTATGAAATTCAGAAGGATGCATTGAAATAGAGTGAAAAACAATTTTGACATGCCTAAGCTTTCAGGGTTTTTTTTAGTTTTTTTTCAGAAATACTAGTCTGCAATTTATGGAATAGTTTGATACTAATTCAACTAAACATTTAACAACTTCTAATTTGTTCTCTATCATGATATCACCAAAAAATAAACATTCGGTAGTAAAGAATAAGTTTTAGAAACTTTTTTTCAGATGCACTTCAACGCAGGACATCCTATGTCTTGATTTAGGGCTATACCAACATTGATAAATTATGTGGCTCAAGCAATTTCAAGAAAGACACCTGATATATGCATAAATACATACTTGTATAGTTGTACATGTCATAACCTGGTGCATCAGTGATGCTTATCAAAAAAGAAAAAGGAAAGTCAAATCCCAGCCCTGCTTACATAGGTAGGAATGGTAATGAGGCAGGACGGGGCCTGGGATGAGCTCCTCCATTCATGCCCACTATTTGATCGAGACGGGGACGGGGGAAAATATCGGGGAAGTAGCGGGGTACGAGGCAGGGCAGGAACGGAGATATTTCGGGTATAATTTTTAAGATTTAAAAGAGTAATATTAATAAGAGTTATAAATAATATAATAAATAAAAAATAATAGTTAATGAATTAATATAATTAAAAATACAAAATGTAAGAAATAGAAAAGAAAAATTAGAGATAAATATAATATGTTAATATTTTAGACTTATTATATTTATAAAATATATATTTTATACATGTATTAATATTTAAAAAATATTTATTTTATGTAATCGGGGGCGGAAAAAAATGGGGTGGAGAAAACAAATACCATCCCCAGCCCGTTTGTTATCGGGAGCGGGAAAAATCCGTACAACATGGGCGTGGGCGTGCGGTGACAAGCGGGGCATGAAAAATTGCCATCCCTATACATAGGCTTTAATGATTTTGGCCAACTACGGGCTCCCACGAATTTGTTCTTTGGTGTGTCTAAATACACCAACAGCGTTAAAAAAGGAAGAGACGATAAACCTGTATTTTAACTCAAGTTCAAACACTCTCCCAAGCAATGTGGAACAGTACCTATATCTTGGTTACTCGTGAGCAAACACTATTGGGGTCTCTATCCTCTGAGAGTTGACCATAGTAGTCACCACCCTTTAAGGACAGAACGTTCTGACTCTAATACCAATAGTAACAATCATGAGACCTCACCCAAAAAGTGTAGCCAATGAATGTTCTTTGTGTTTGTTGCTCCTACTTATACAGCTACGATCAGTCATGCAACTTTCAATGAGCGGGAATGTTGCAAACTACCCGCTTTATACCCTCACATCCTCACGAGGGGGTTCAGCACTAGAGTCGTCCAATCTCGTCAGAGCAATGAGGTCTCTTTCCTAACCTTTCAAACATGGTCCCTGGCCCACATTGTTATATGTATAGGGTCTTATAAGTCAATTATGTGACAACAAGTGTCCAACATGAGATTCCAACATCCCAAACTAGGCAAGGCACAACCTTCGCACTAATACTTATAGTTGTTAAACTTGAATGATATGCATTATTGTGATACGTCTCGCTCTAAAGAGCTTTCAATTCAAATTACAAATTTGTATTGCGCCTTACAAAATCGATTGATACAGTTATGGAATCGTGCAATACGTTTTACATTAGCGATTTGAGGAAATCGATAATATATATAGGTGCGAAATAAGTCGTCGTGACGAACCCAAATTGAAAAAACCACGACTTTCACCAATCTTTTTTACATTTTTTCCACAAAAACCACGCCTATCGATTGCAATCGTTGTGGTCAACATAGTTTTGTTCGGTTTTACAAAAAAACAAATCGGACCACATGAACCAAATTTTGTCAGTGTCAGTCAAATGTAAATAACACTAAATCTCCCAACTTTGTTTGGGTTTTTGCATTGATTCTTGAATTTCAAGGATCCAATTATGTATTGAGAAGAAGCACACATATTTTAGAAAGTAAGAATGAAAGAGTGAAGTGAAAGTGTAATTATTGTTCTAATGAGTATTGGAGTGGTGTTATTCGATTGGAGTGGTGGTATTCGTTTGGAGTGGTGTTATTTGAATGGAGTGGTGTTATTCGAATGAAGTATCACTTATTCCAAGCTCACAAAGATGTTGCCTCGAGTCAAAAGTTTTGAATGACGTTCGGGATATATTTTTGATGATTTTGAATGAATTGGAAAAGAAGAATGGTGATGATGTAGATATTTGTGAGGAAGTAGAATGTTTAAAAAAACAGAATTGATCAAAAGAAGGGAACCATGTATGCTTTCTTTAAAGATGACAGAAAAAGAAAGGAGAAGCAAATCACCTTAAATGCAACAGTGAAAGGCTATGAATGGGTAAGTTATAATGTTTGTAAAAAAATTTATGCACAGATTATACCATTTCACTTAGTTAAAAGTTCACTGTTTCATAAGATAATGGACTCGATTGCTAATTATGGCAAGGTATTAACGTTTACATCTAATTAAAGTTGCTTGAAAAAATAGGTTGACTATGTTCATGCACCCTTGCACACGAAAAGTGTGCTACACAAACTGAGGGCAAAGCTATATTAGCTCAAATCCAGACGCTATGTCAAACAATGTGAGACTGCCCATTTCTCATCTGCCCAGAAGCAAAACAATAAAAGAGCCTTTAACCCCTAAAGACCAAACCACAACCGGCCCAAAGTTACTAGGAAAGCAAAACACCGTGGAATGAGAAATAGGAATAGGAACTAGGTATGCCATATCGTCCAGAACTTGATACGGTAGTAGGCATCTTCGAAAAGCTTAGTCCTAAGCATAACAAAATGCGTTTGTTTGTAAAGTAAAAATGACTATCGACTCGTATAATAAACTTTTTACATTGTGATTTTGTACATATTTTATTCATATTCATGATATCAATACTCAACAATTTGTATTTTTTTTTCTCAATGTAGTTATAGAAGTTTAGTCAATTGATTGCCTGTAAATGCTCGCAAATAGTCATTCTAAAAATAATGTCCAAATGATCTAAAGAATCATAGCCAATGCTGCAATAAGAAAAACAGCTACTAAAAAATTAGAAATAAAAGGTCGCTCATAAAAGAGTAAATTTTTTAAAAAAATAAAAATAATGTTAGCCTCTTTCACTTGTCCTTGGAGGATAATCGTGATCCAACCCCTCATCCAATGAACACCGAAATTTAAGATTGTTGAGAATCTTGAGATCTCACTCAAGGTACCGAATTAGAAGAATTAGTTGTTGGTGTTGAACTTTGACCATGAAATGTTGGGGTTGAACCATAGTTGAACCATGTGATGTATGTTGATCTTGGACCTTCCATCCCATTGTGTGCATTCTTATTCAGTACCATTGCAGACATCCCCCAAATATTGTCACCTCATCTCCTCTAATCTCACTTGAAAATTATCAATAATTGTATTCACTGTATCAACAGTTTCATTCTTTCATCCTTCTCATAGTTGTCTTGAAATCTTGATAATAATAGAATCTAGGAAGGAGTAAAAACTAATAATAATAGAATCTAGGAAGGAGTAAAAACTAACTTATCAGCCATTATTGTATGTAGCATGTTTTAAGATTTTATCACAAAATAAAAAGAAAAATAGTGAAAAGAACATGTACACAATAGTAAATAAATAAAAATCCAAATTGGAAAAAAATATACTTCATTTATTATTACACATGTGAATAAGTGCTCCAATTGCTTTCTGCAAATGATGTAGTGACTTGTTGGCCCAAAAATGTTTGTACAAGTTCTAATAGCTCAAGTGTTTTTGATCCGTACGTTGCCCACCATTTCATAGCGCAAATGGCATAAGCATCATTAAAAGTAACAATGGTAGGAAAAAGGTCCTTACGCATAGAATGATCTACAAATTGCTTGCCTAATATTATTGCTTCCTCGGGATTTAATGCAACTTCTATAAATGTTTCTAAGAAAACACCAACCACTTATTTATCTTCATTAAGCCTCTTTTTAAGCATTCAACCGAGTGCATAGGTACTTAAATAAGTAGAATGATAAAATAGGGGTAAGAAATGACATGTGAGTTGAAGTCGTTCTTGGCCATCCTTGATTCTTTTTCCTTGAGGCCAAATTCCAAAAATAAATGGATGTGGCCACCACATCCGTTTGAAGTCTTTTCAACTGAATCATTCTTCTTGAGAGTAACTGAGTGTCCCATTATTCCATTTTTTCCTTATAATAAGCAAATTTGAGAAGCAATTGTGCCTATTAAGGTAAGGTGTTTATGTAATCTTTGGTTTTAGGATGTAGGTAAGGTGTTTATGTAATCTTTGGTTTTAGGATGTCCCATGACTAATGATATGTTTCAAAAAAGGAGACTTAACCGCAATCTTTGTCCAAAATGGTGCATCATGTGTAGGAGAATTGCACGTCTTGGAAGAATCAAGCTCTGTATCTGAAGTTGTTGGCCCATGGTCCTCAGCGAGGAAAGGACCTAGAAAAAGAAGAGAAGAGGGAACCTCTAGGAGAAGCCGATGCAGAAGCGGAGATGGGGATTCTAGAAGCAAACGAGCCAAAGACGACCTGTGTGACAAGCAAGCAACCTTAGTAATACTAATAAAGGGCGTTTGATGATTTGGTTATGCCTTTTGGAAATGAGGGATCTTTGAATCATCTATTTATGCAATATGCTTTGACTTCAATTTTATGGTGTCAGTTGTTTCATATGGTAGATACTTATTGGGTGGCCTCAGGTTTATGTGCGCAAATGTTGATCGATTTTATGGGTTTTAGTAGTAGCAAAAGAGCCAAAGTTTTGTGCAGGTGCGCAACCTCCACACTTTAATGGGTGATTTGGATAGAGAGAAATGTTAGAATTTTTTAAGACAATTATGAAGATAAAGAGCCGATCTGAGATAGGGTTTGCTACTTATCATTTGTTTGGGATTTAGTCTCTTCCATTTCAAAGGAATTCCTTTATTTTTTATTAGTAGAGATTGGAAAGCAGTTTGTTATTTGAACTGATAGAAGCTCATATTTTGTTTTGATTTGGTTTGTTCTGTATGTCTTCTTTAGGTGGACTTCTTGTCCTCCGATGCATTGTACTCTTATTTCACCTTAATACAATATCTTGTTTCTTATCAAAAAAAAAAAGAAAAGAACAAAGTCCAAACAAATGGATTGGGGCATTCAATCTTTCCTATCTACCAAGCAGTTTGGCTTTAATCCGTCTAATTGCATCTTCATACTTGTAATGTTTTAGAACACCTTTAGTTTCTCCAAGCATTTTATCCAGCCTTCCGTATTTCACCCATAATTGAACCATCTTTATCACAACAACCAATTTAATTTATAAGCTGGCATTGCAATAGCCAATATGTTATACAACTCATCCCAAAAATCATCTCTCCTATATATCTTGCTACCAAATAAACAATTTCTCTTGTATTTTCATCACCATTTTTCATATATTCCTTCCACGAATTCAAAACAAATGTCGTTGTCAAGACCACTTGCACATCAAGCCTTTCAAACATAATATAATGTGAAGCAAATGATGTTTCCACCACCTTCAAAAGTTTTTGCTCTGTGCCAAATCTTTGAATATCAAATTCATTGTGTACTACAAGGATACCAAAAAATACGAGTGTACTTTCTCTACTTTGCTAGCTATAATGTAATTTGTGGCATTGTTTGACAGAACTTGGATGACATTAGGAAGATCCACCTAATCAATTGCTTGCAATAACAACTTTCCAATACTAAATTCTAATTTATCAACTCCAAAATAGTCTTCACCATATAAAAGCATAGCATCGCGACTATTTAATACTAAAATCTTGATCAATGGATTCTTTCTCACATTTGGCCACTCATCAAAAAACTCCATGTGTATATCACGCGTCTTTCATACAAATCAATTATGTCGAAGCAAGAATATTACACAAATAATTTGTAAATGTCACATGCATGAAGGCATTTTTTATATTGCTACTGTCTTTATTGATGCTTTTACCATGGATGCTATAAAATGGTGGATAACATAGAGATCTGAAACACCAAAACTAGCAAAAATTACATAAAGAGGTATTGGCCCAAGTAATTAGAGCACTTAGTCACATGTCCATAATTTTACACGAATAGGATTTTTTATTTCTAAATCGAATGTTTATTTACATGTTAATGTTGACATGTAATTTTCATTAAAAAAATCATAAAATCTAAAACTGGCTAAATGCAACACAAACTAATAAGCTAGTTTCATTCATTCCAACATTCAATTCATAAGAAGAGTTCACCACAACTATAAAGAAGGGCCATACAAAAAATAAGACGTAGATCCATAAGATACAATTATTGATTAATCCCATGTAAACTTATAAGAGATTAAATAATAATATTTGGGGAATGATTACAATGAAAATGATATTCAACAAGAGCACACAATCATATGAACGAATTCAGGATTAAAACACACCACATGGTTCAACTTTAACATTTCATAGCCACCATTCAACACCAACAACTAATTCTTCTAATCCAGTATCTTAAATGAAAACTCAACAATCTCAAATTTATAGCTTCATAAGACAAGTAGTTGGAGCACCATTATCCTCCAAGGATAAGGAGACGAGGCCAACATGTTTTTTTTTTACACCAAACTAAACCGTGTCTCAATTAATTAAAGCCGACTACATGAATATTTTTTTGCTATTCTACCTTGTCAAGGGCTATATATCCAGTTAGATTGGCTAAAGATCATATCATTTCTCTTTTGATAAGCAAGCTCATATCCTTTCTCATTACAACATCATGTCATTTTTTTTCTTTTTTTCAATTTTTTTTAAAAAACTCTCTTTTATGGGATACCTTTTTTAATTTCCTAATATCAGTTCTTTGTTATTGTAGCATTGGTCAGATACTTTGGATCATTTTGATATTAAGATGATTGGAATGACTATATGCCAACATTTATATTCAATAGCGAAACTAAACTTTTGTAATTATATTGAGAAAAAATACAAAATTTTGAATATTGATACCATAAATAAAATATGTTCAAAATCATAATGTGAAAATATATTAAATGGTCCAAAAATTGTTCTGTATTGTGCACAGACCTATTCCATTTCGAATAAGCGATAAGTATAAGCGTACCCCCACGGAACCACGTTCCAAGGATATGGCATGCCACGTTTCCATTTCCATCCTGCATTCCACAGTCGGTAACTTTGTTCCTCTTGTCATTGTTCTATATCTCACTTTTTCAAACCTTAAGTTTAATTAAACTAATGATATTCTGTAACACTTCGCAGCCATGTAGTAGCAATTCTCATTGATCATAGCCACAAATAAAAACAGCACACAATAGAGTTATTGCAATCAAGACCTACAAGAGTATTGGCGGATGACAAAAAAGCCATCTTAAAAACGTAAAAAAATGAGAAAATGATGAAATTTCTTGCACTAAAGTTAAAATGCTAATAAATCAATGTGGGAAATGCTAGAAATTAGCAATAATTTTTCCAAAAAATAACTATCATAGTCAAGCTCAGTGCGTTATGAAAAACTGCTCTATTTGTACAAAGAAGAAAAACTAGATTCAAAAGGAAACATAGGGATCATGCCATACATACCTCTTTTCCAAGTTGTACCATGTTATCTGCAAGTCTTCGGATTTCTTTTGCCTACACAAGGATAACAATAAAACGAAAGGAAATTTATATCAATTATTTTATTTGACTAACCAACAATCTCAAAGCCATCTAGTTGTAAAAAGCATACCACCATTTATATTTATATTTGACAAATAATATATACACACATTCATATATTTGTGGGTGTGAAACAAATAAGCTCAAAATCGTAAGTAAAAAGGTGGACAGATCAATTGAAGCATATTCTCAACCATCCCGTACCTCCCTCCCCCTCCCCCCACTCAATCAATCCCCTACCTCCCTCCCCATCCCCCCCAGGGAGGAGGAAAAAGAAAACTAATTCATTGAGATTTGAGGGAATGCTATAAATTTTGAGTTCAAAGCTCAAAGTCTCAAACAAAAACTGTTTGTTTCAATGTCAAAATGCTTAACAATGGAAAATATTTTTCATATAAAACTTTCACTTGAAAAAAGAGTTTTTCTTTTATCTTCTAGTGTTTGGATGATGCTTCACAAATATTAATATCATCTTGCATTTTATTTTACCTAGAGGTCAAAAACATAAAGTAGCTTAAAAATAGATCCTTAAGATGTGATTTATCATATATTGCATTAACATTATATGTCACGACCCATTTCTAAGAATGGCGTCCGTGGCCGGCCAGTGAGTTAAAAACCCACCCGAGACCTCGTTCCATTTTTTTCTTTTTCACATATATATAAAAATTCATATTTTATTATTTGCACAAAACTAAGCCAAAACTTTTAGAAAATTTCCCAGAGCTTACTAGTCCATATGCTAAGATATCATGTTCGTAATTACAACATAAGAGAGAGAATATAAGGCAATAAAAGAAAAAGCAACAAGATGCATCCATTTCAACTGATTCGTTTTACGTATCACCTGAAAAATAATTTTTAACAACATTAGTAAAGCTAGTGTGAGTGCATAGATATCTGAGTTATTATCCGTTTTCCATTTTTAGATTGATGTCTGAATAAATGGTTCTACCAGCAATCCGGGGAGCTACCCCGCAGTGGAAAATGATCATTTCCTAGTTACCTGGCCATGACCCACCGCCTTTATTACATCACTTCGCTGGTATGCTTTATCGTCTCCCAGCGGTCGGGACGCCGTTTATACTATCATTCTCATCTTTATAACATCATATAATCATTTTCAACAATGGTGCACCTCAAAATCATTATAAAGCGATAATTAAAAACTCAATTAACTCAGATATCAG
>JAULJZ010219170.1:0-17881 GCA_032270985.1 Heliamphora pulchella | reverse complement strand
CTTTCACTTGATTGGTACCCTCATGGGTAACTTCGAGTTTATCCCAAATTTCTTTAGCGGTGTCACAAGTCGAGATCATATTGAACTCGTTTGAATCAAGTAAGTAGTAAAGGAGATTCATAGCTTTAGCATTTTTTTGTACCTCCCTAATGTCAATTTCAGTCCATTCTTCTTCTGGTTTGTAGACAATTTCTTTTTCAACAGTTTTGGTAGGTCTTTTGAGTCCATTTATGATAACCCGCCAAAGGTCATAGTCTATGGCTTGAATGTATATTCTCATTCTAGCCTTCCAATAGTTATAGTTTGTTCCATTGAACAAAGGGGGTTTGTTAGTTGATTGACCTTCAGATTGGATAGGTCCAATACTGGTGGTTGCCATACAAAACTCTTAGACTGTTAAGTCAAAAGCAAGAGTCCAAGCTCTGATACCAATTGTTAGATCTAGGCAACCTAAGAGGAGGGGTGAATTGGGTCTTTAAAAAATAAATAGCAATTTAAAAAAAAATTTCAAAAATCCTTTAATATTGTAATAAGGCGAAATAAGCAAATATGAAATCAAAGCAAGTATTAAAAGATGAGGGATAGAGAGATAGAACCAGACACCAGATATTTATAGTGGTTCGGCTTTATCCAAGCCTATATCCACTCCTTAAGATCTCTCTTGAGTATTTTCACTATTCAGAATACTTCACGGGCATATTCCAAGCCTTTACAATCTTCAAAACTTCGCTTGAATGATCTGAATGTTTACGGGCACATTCACAAGCCTATTTCAGCTTCAAGAAGATCTTATGAAAACAAGCCCCTGCTTTCTTCTAATCTCTCTTGAACTCTTCTTTGATGAGATTCACTCACTCACTCACTCCAAGGCTAAAGGGTGACTCGCCCTTGATTACAATAAATGAGGTGAAATAAATGAAAAACGCTCACTCTCTTTACAGAAATAATTTATAATAATTGAAAGGGTAAAGAGAGATGAGGAACAAGAACTGGAGTTACAGTAATAAATGTGAGCTTGATGATTCTGAGATTGATTTGAGCAACGGAATAGTAAATGCAAGTCTCCAGCTTTCTTAAATACTGAGAAGTAACTCCTTCTATAAGTTCTTGGGGTATCATGACCGTTGGAGGTAGGTGGGAGCAATAAATGCCAAAAATTCAGCTGTTGAGATCTGTCGCATTTTAAATTTTTGTCTTTAGGGTCGACACAAATAGATTTGGTGTCGACACCAAGTGTCTAGGGTAGGGTCCTTCAAGTGGTTGGGTCGACACGAATCTTCTGAGGGGTCGACACAATTTCGGCACTTTACCTTCCAACGTTTTGGTGTTGACACATTTTGAATCCGGTGTCGACTCGTTTGAAACTTCAGCATCCGGAGGAACAACTTTGTGTCGACTCAACTTGCCTTTGGTGTCAACACTAAATCTCTGCAGGGAGCCTCGATTCTTTTATGTTGACACATTTGCTCTTTGGGGTCGACACCAAAATTCTGCAGTTAGGCTCGGTAGTTTTGTGTCGACACATTTGGTTTTGGGGTCGACACCAAAATTCTGCAGGCAGGCTCACGACTTTTGGGTCGACACCAAAAATCTGCAAGAGGACTCGGTTATTTTGTATCGACACAATTTTTATTTGTGTCGACCCAAACTTCCGGATACCAAAAGTGAGGATCACTTTTGTGTCGATATAAATCCAATTTGTGTCGACTCACTTTGAGTCTTTTAGAGCAAATGCTCTTTTATGTTGACACAAATCTTGTTTGTGTTGGCACTAACTTTTTGATACCTGAAGATCAACTTGAAAAACAGTTAGGGTGTCAAACCATTTGATCAATGGGTGTTGACACATTTGATATGCTTCAAGTATACTTTGCCTTAAAAGTGTTTGACTTAATTTTTAATTAAGATCAATACATAATATTCTAATTTAAAGAATACTTAAGTGTTTGAACCTTTTTGAGATAAAAGTCATTTTTTTTTTTTGCTAAGGTGTCAATTTTGATTGTTCAAAATGTGTTAACACTTTTTTTTGAAAATATAAAATATTATCTATTTAAAGCCATTTATTCTTAGAAAATGAATTATGAAAATCATCAAAATCAAATTAAAATACCCTTGGGCTAACAGTTTTGATACCCACAGGTACTCACAAACCTAAAACAACCATAAAGCCTCGAAAGGGATTTTCACAATCTGATTTTATCCAACCGAAACAACGAAAAACGATTTTAAACCAAAAACCCGATTTCTCGAACGTAAACACCCATTTTTGAAAATTATGAGCATCCACAAGTTCATAACATGTAATAAACCAACTAAAAGCGAACAACATGCTTTTTATCCAAACAACGTGGTTTAAACATGAAAAATAGCCTTTAAATCATTTTCAGACAATCACTCGGTGAAAATGCCTATAATTGCATATATCACCCTTAGATATCGATACAATCTAGAATCCTACCTCATAGGGTCACAAACACCGGTAAAAAGCCAAATCCGCCGAAACACAATTTCATTTGGATGAAAGTGAAGCCCACGGCGAGTACATCAAGGATCCGCCCTCCAATCACCAAGATCCGTGTCCGAACACACCCAAAACTTAGAGAGAACTCAAAGCTTGAGGTCTAGGGTTTTTTAGAGAAAGAATAGGAAGCTTCCAAGACAAGCTTTTCACCAAAACCAACCATTTTCGCCGCCTTTAAAGCATTCTGCCCGAACAGACTGCTCGATCGGTCAAAAGACCGCTCGAGCGGTTCCCCATTCTGCTGCACTGCTGTCCCAACTTCAAACGAGCTTATCTCCCTCGTCCGAACTCCAAATATGGTCATTCTTTTGTTCAAATTGAATCCTCGAACGTCTACTTTCCAATGGTTCAAACCTCATACCAAAATCCATTTTTCACAAAGAGTTATGACCAAATTAGTAAAGGTATGTCATTTTCTGTTACACACTTTTCACATATTTTTGTCCGAACATCACTTAGAACCTCATATTGTTCCCCGAACATATCTTTCACGCGTATCCAAGCTCAAAACACTCACCCACAACATCATCAAGGTCATGTTTAACTCTAACTCCATCAACACTTAAATTATTCCAGAAAAAGAAAGAGGTCAGGGTCTCACAACTCTCCCCCTCTTAAAGGAATTTTGTCCCCGAAATTCAACACTGAAACTCAAACCAATCACTGTCCCGCAACCATCAACATTCTCTAATGCAAACCCAATAACACTATACAATAGCAGAAATACCCCAGCAACTGAACTCCCAAACCTGTCGTCACACGAGGTGAATACAACTCAAAGATTCGGTCTCCACACAAACTGTAGACACGTACTTGTCCTACTGACATCACTGTCATCTAGGAGATAGCCATGAAACATAGGATCAAGATCCAACTCATACAAGAAAACGTCGAACCATAACTCTCACCAATCGCAATCAACTCCAGTGATAAACACATTACACATGACCAATCCACCATGGTACTTGATCTCAAGCGCTCTCTATGCCCGAACATAGAGACGACCACCGACTTTGATATCACTGCATTACCTTGCCGATGCCAACAACGTCACCACGAAGCTGACACAATACCCATCCACGAGCCATAACACAAACACCCGACTCCAGAGAAAAGCTCACTTACTCATCTAAAACACCAAAGACCACTTTCAAACCTTCATCCTCAATTCGATCTACTGTCACGAATCACAATTCTCACATAGGAGAAACACCAGGTAACGCACCATTGTCCCAGACGAGGTTCCACACAACTGAAAACCAATTCGATTTTACAGCCACAAGGTCACCTCAAATCGAACAAGATCGCTGTCATCCGGCAATGCAAACCTGATCATTGTGATTCCGGCAAAGCAAACATGATGACTGTCATCCGACGACGCAAACCCAACGCATAACACATAAAACAATCCCTTGAGTCCACAATAGCCAAATATTTGGAGCCAAAACACCAACCCAAAACTTGCCTCTTACATGCAGTAAGTTTCTCATGCAGAACTTATCACGGCCTAACCAAATAGACAATCATGTCGACTCGAACAGGCAAGGCCAACCAAGGCTTCTCAAGCATCAAATCCTTCCTGATTCATACCTTAGCACATTCTTGGGTCCACCATCCAACAAACAACAGTTATGCCAAAGCACAACACTTACCACAGGCGACGACCACTTCTCGACTTCAAGAACTCTGCATAGTTCAAAATCCCAAACAATACCCGAATCAAGACTCATAAAAGTCTACCAGAAACTCACATGTGGATATCCCAACTAGACGATTCCAACAAATTTCCCGCTCTATCAAGAGCTAGGATCACAACCATACGAACACAACGCTCAACGATCCTCAACTGATCACTACAAAAGAACTATACGTCTCAACACCAACTCCCTTGTCTAACAAGAACAAACGGCATAGGGAACACAACCCATATCGCACAAACAAGCCATACTGACTAGGTTACCACGACCTATCATGTTTACCACACTCATACGTACTCTTTTACAGTCTTCCACAGCGGGAGAATACCAACCCCGTCATACACGTTCTTACGATTCCCAACCACTGGAGCAATCGGATCCTAGGTCACACGCAGCTGTTCGGATGCAGGACGTCTCGTACCACGTGTTGAAGCCACGAAGAATCTATCTTATAATCACCTAAACACGGCGACACAAGTTTTCAAGTCACAACCCCAAGGATCACACACAGATATAGATCCACTGAGATTCCACAGTCTCATAACATAACCAAAACTTGAACCAATCAAGAACCTGGCATCTCCATCTAACCGAGATAAAACAACTCGCACCAGATAATTGTCTATAAGATAATCGTCTACAAGAAAACTCTCTCTCTCTCTCCTTCCATCCAAAGGAAAGAAAAAGGCCAACAAGAAACCATGACCCAATCTCCACGTACTGGGAGTGCTCCTCAACTCTTAGCTTCTAAGAACTCTGTAAGCCCTACCTCGTGGCCACATCGACTACAGTCACACAGCTGCTGTCAGCTTCGATCACGGTACTCAGACCATCAATTACACCAAACTCTCAACTCTCAAACCTTATGCACACATATGCACACCATCAATCTGCATACCTGGTACCACACATTCCATTGCGCCCAAAACCTCACTTCACAAGGTTGCACTACACCACATAACTCATGCTAGGCAAACCACAACCACGTCACATCCTCGAGCCCACTATCTAAGGCACAACATCAAACAAAGAAACTAGATCCTGAGACCTTTCATCTAGAGTTACTAATAACTCCCACAACTATGCAAACACCTTCTGCACTTTTGATCTCAAAGCATACATCGATCACAGGCATCGTACCCTACGATTTCTCACTTATCACCCCACGCCAGCCAAACCACACGGTCCACAACTGAACCTCATCACTCCACACTTCATTCCCGTGGGTAAACAACATACCCATCTCTGAACCTAAGGTGGAACACAAATAACTTCTAGAAATATCATATCCAAGATACGTCATCTCAGCATTAAGCTAACCACATGAACCTAGCACGGTTCCCAAATGCGATCTCCTAATCACTAGGATATCGACCGAATCACGAACCTGCATTCCCGTAGAAATCTCACGGAACTAATACTCATCGCACGATGAAATCAGAGCCTGAACCCTTACACATTCCAACACCGTCGCGACCCATGCTCCCCAGCATATCTACAACCCATACTCATCCCTATATCCTTGAGTTCACTCACTCGAAACTCAATTCTCAAACCTTAAAAGGTCAACAGAACTGCTCGAACTACCAACAACATCCTGCCTAAGGAATATCTCCAGAACCACTCGCGTTCTGCTATCTCCACATACACTCGGCCAAGGATTACTACGCTCCCATCCACTATGTTCCCGTCTATATCCCATCCTGAGTACACGGCTCATGACATAGCATGGCTCAAGACGTACCTAATTCATCACACGGCTGGACCCAACTCACTGACGAGTTCCTCAACATACCCAGCGATCGACGCTCAACTCATAACCATACCTCTACAACTGATAACAACCTAGTCGCACAACCAAAACCCAAACCACGGTCTCGTCGCCTCTAAGTGTGTACAGGTTATATAAAAGAAATGCATGAAACACGACAACCTAAGGTCGATCTATCATGTTATTTCTACCACATATCACATAATTATGCTAACACATAGCCACAACGATCATGCGGACATAACACTGATACTGAGGAGAACCGATAAGAATGACGCATCACTTTGGACAATCCACTTAGATTCCTTGTTAGAAATCACGTCCGCGAAATGCGTTTCTAACTTGGCTCCCAAGTTTGTTAATCCAAACGCCCAAAGGCAAGACTAATCAATCATAAGGTCCAATCTCTATACTCACATATACACGGTACCAATATGCTCGACAACTAACATGCTCATGATCTAAACATAGGCAACCAAGCACACACATCCTCACAAGGTGATGCACCCTCTTCCCAAGGCTCATAGGCATTCGAATCCAGAGTTCTGATACCAAGTTGTCACGTCCCAAACTCTGGGTCACGCGAAGAGCCACCGAACAATCACCAAAACCACCCCAACACAAGGGATGAGTACCCAATAGCCCAAACAAGGCTAAAACTTTTATAAAAATATACTACCGAGAGTTTATCTGATTTAAAAGAGTAGTCAAGAGACTACAGTTACAGCCCCACAAGCTAAGCCTTAAAAAAAATAAGTGCAAGTTTTAGATAAGAAAATATTTTCATTTTAAAAGAAGCTTAGGCCGTTCCAAAATTCTTCCTCGAAGCACAAGAGTTTAAATGAAGCATAAATCATTTGAAAATCCCGTTTTATAACCGTTGATCCCAACAATGAAAGATGTAGTAAGAAACCACGGGAAACAATAACCAACCCAAGGTACTCTCGAAAGTATTAAAACATACATACATCCATAAGAATAGCATACGATTTACAGCATGTTACAAATAAATATGAGACATATACAGAAAGGTATAAAATACCTAACAAAACAAGACAACAGGGTCTTGTCATCAGCCTCCTTCGGGCACCTCCGGGTCAACCTATAGAATCACGCTTACCTGAAAAAGGTTTTACAGCAAAATTCTACACCGTGAGCCGAAACCCAATAGAAACAGACTATAAAACTATAAAGCAGGTTATACAATTATAAGCATACAGGCTCATCCAAAGGAGCTAAAAAAATTTTCTTAATCCAAAATCATAAGTTTTTCCATCAGACAACACAAGCCTCAAAACAGTTTTACTTTATAAAACTCCACATTTTCACCCTCAAAACCATGCATATCAACAATGCAGATAACGTTTTCACAGTTAAAGAAAAATAGTTACCAAAACGTTATTTTCCACTCGGATCACACACCGAGGAACGAGAAAAGATATTTTCCACTCGGAACACACACAACTGAGAAAAATAAAAAAAAAAGTTGTAGTAAAAAGTATGCTCCACTTGGGCTACACCACCGAGGAGAAAGATACAACAAAATCCACTCAGAACACACAGCCGAGGATAAGTAAATGATTTTTATGTACCGATTCCGTCACAAGAGAACAGAGGTAACAACGATAGACCTCTGTCCATTATCTAACCCCCATACATCATGGGATCGGTTAGATAAACACAAGTTCTATACGGAGCACCACAACGTAACCACTCAATTTACGGGACCACAGCCCGAGGGTACAAAGCACCCAACTACTCAATTTACGGGGACTAACCCGAAGGTACAGAGCACCTACGCTGCGCATGTTTCTGGACTTACACCGAGGACAACTCGTGCCAAATACCCGCTATCCCGGTACATCTATGAATTATTTCACAAAAACCGAACCATAGCTTAACTACGAAAAATATTTTCACAAAAATAGTTATATATCAACATGTATAAAAAGGGATCCGACATCCATCAACATAGAGATCCATAAGCATGCAAAACATACATCAAAAACATTTTGAAAGTTGAGACTCAACCCCAAAGGTTAGCTCCAAATCTCCAACAACATGTTTCTCAACATTTTTTCAAAACCCATTTTCAAACCATCCTTTTGAAAACCACAGATATCCATTTGGAAAATATAGGACCTCACAATTCCATCGGATAAACATCACACGAGAAAAACTAGATCCAAAAACATTAAAAATCTCAAAACTGCTCAAAATCTCAAAACTGCTCAAGACCGATCGATCGATTAGAAGGACTGATCGATCGGTCCCAAACCAGTTTCGGTTTCTCAAAAAATAGGTTAGGTTTTCAACACAAAAACATGTATAAACATGAAATTAAAACCTCCAAACACCTGTTTTGATACCCACGGGCATTCACAAACCCAAAACAACCATAAAGCCTCGAAAGGAATTTTCACAATCCGATTTCATCCAACCGAAACGACGAAAAATGGTTTTAAACCAAAAACCCGATTTCTCAAACGTAAACATCCATTTTTGAAAACTACGAACATCCACAAGTTCATAACATGTAATAAACCAACTAAAAGCGAACAACATGCTTTTTATCCAAATAACGTGGTTTAAACATGAAAAACAACCTTTAACACATTTTCAGACAATATCGCTTCCCAACTGTCGGGATCTATAAGCTACAACCTTTCCCTCCTGCATCAGAACGCAACCCAAACCCTCATGTGAAGCGTCGCAGTCTTGTTTGTATGGAGTCCTTCACAAACCGCCGATAATAACTTGCTAGACCGAGAAAACTGCGTATCTCTAAAACATTCTTCGGTTGCTGCTAATCCGTCACTGCATCAGTCTTCGACGAGTCCACTGATACTCCATCCTTTGACACCATGTGTCCAAGGAATCTCACCTCTATCATCCAAAACTCACACTTCTCAAACTTCGCATACAAGCGATGTTCTCTTAGAAGCTGTAGGACAACATGCAGATGCTCCTCATACATCTCCCTCGTGGGTGAATAAACAGAATGTCATCCACGAACACGACTACAAAACTGTCTAGATAAGGGTGGAAGATACGATTCATCAGACCCATAAATGTAGCAGGGGCGTTCGTCAAACCGAACGGCATAACCAGAAACTCATAGTGACCATAGCGAGTCCGGAAAGCGGTCTTCGCTATGTCCTCGTCCCTAATACTTAGCTGATGAAACCCAGACCTCAAGTCAATATTTGAAAAGCAACGGGACCCTCTCAACTGATCAAACAAGTCGTTAATCCTCGGCATCGGATACTTGTTCTTCACCGTCACCTGGTTCAACTTCCTGTAGTCTATACGTAACCGCAATGAACCATCCTTCTTCTTTGCGAACAAAGCTGGTGCTCCCCACGGTGATGTACTCGGCCGTACAAACCCTTTATTTAGCAACTCCTGCAACTACACCTTGAGTTCTTGCAACTCAACTGGTGAAAAATGGTACGATGGCATAGAGATAGGAGCTGCTTCCGGAACAAGATCAATGGAGAACTCCACATCTCGGTTTGGTGGCAACTCAAACAAATCATCCGAAAAGACGTTCGGATAGTCGCACACCATAGGGGGTAATACTCCTCGGACCCCAACAGGTTCCTCTAATTTGAGCGCAGAAAAGAGAACACCCAAATCTCCTCGAACCCGAGTGACTCCTGGCATAGATATCAGGCCCTCATCCCGATCACCCACAAAATAGAAGCAGTCACCCTCTGGCGTACAAATCGACACTCTCCGTCGCTCAAAATCTATAAAGGCATGGTAGGTAGTCAGCCAGTCCATCCCTAGGATGACATCAAACGTGGTCATATCTAGAATGATAAAATCAAACTCTAAACAACGACCGGCGAGCTCTAACACACAAGATCTACATACAAGGCTCAGCGTCACACTCCCACTAAGGTACTACCCAACCAGTCCATTTCCAACCCCAAAGCAAATACAAATGCAGATGATATAAATGAATGTGATACTCCCGTGTCGATGAGAATACTGACCCATGATCTAAAAACTAGTAGAGTACCTCTGATCATGGCTGGTGTAAGAGTAGCATCAGACGCCACTGGTGCTTTGGAAGCATTACGATCAGCAAGAACATAAGCCCTGGCCTGCGGTAGTCTGGTTTGTCCACCATAACCCTGAGTCGATGGCTGCCTCACCGACTGCGCTGAAGCACCTCCCTCCGTAAACCTAGATGTCTGCGCCCTAGGCTACTGCGGAGCCTGCCGCCTCTGTACAGATGAAGCAACTGGTGCTCCTGTCGCACCCTGGGCATTTTCCTCTCTGGGACACTGTCTGCGAAAGTTCCCGAACTGACCACACCCAAAACAGATAGGTGGGTCTCTCGCCTTTGACTTGACGGGCGCTGAACTCTGAGCCTGGCCCTTCTGCGGGCACTCAACTGAGCAATGCCCCGGCTGTCCACAGCGATAACAAATCAACCCTCTCTGCTATGCCTTCCTGTCGAGGCCACTGTAAGTGTAGGTGCAGATGACTGCGGCCGAGACGACCCGGTAAAACGAGAACTAGGTCCAGACGGCCTCTGGCGCTTGTTCCTACGCCCCTGAAACTGTGCATCTCCACTGCCCTGCTGGCTCCCACTCTCTCTAATCCTGCGGCTATCTGCCAATTAGTTCTCGACCCGGATAGCAGATTCCACTAGCTTGATGTACACCTCTACATCCAGAGCTGCAACCCTATCCTTAATAGCAGGTCGAAGTCTCCTCTCAAACCTCCGAGTGCGCAACTCCTCTGTAGATACCATCTCAGGTGCGAACCGCGACAGATTCGCGAACTTGGCTTCATTCTGGACCACAAACAATTTCTCCTGAACAAGGGAGAGGAACTCCTCTCAGTAAGTATCCCTCGAAGATCTCAGAAAATGTTTCTCCAAGAAGACTCTCGTGAAAGAAGCCCACGTCTCATCCACAGTGGTCTTGGCGAACTTCCATCACTCTCTAGCATCTTCCCGCAGTTGGAACGCTGCCAACCTTATACGCAAAGCATCCTCCTCGATATCTAGAGTATCGAAGATAGAGGTGGTCACTTCCAATCACTCAGTAGCCACCATGGGGTCTGGCTCCCCAGAAAAAGTCGGAGGATCCAACCGTCGAAACTCCCTTATGGTCACAGAAGCCCTTAGCTCTGGAACCTGCACACTAGCCCTAGTAGCCTCAGCCATCGGTCACATAGTGGCTAACATCTCATGGACGACATCAGCGCCGCCAACATCAGTACCACCCACGTGTTCCTGTGGGGCAGGAATGTTCCCTTCCTCCGGAACCTGATCATTGGCACGTCCCACGGCCTCGGCCCCGGCCACGACCCCGTCCCCGCACTCCCTACGTGGATGTAGTTCTATAGTAAGCAATATAAACAGGATAAGCCTTCCTACAACTTGCTACTACGTAACATAAACACATAATCATGCTATCACATAGCCACATAAGATTATGCAAACACATCTCACATACCGAGGAGAACTAACAAGACAGACTCGTCAATTTGGATAACGTATTCAGATTCCTTGTTAGAATACACGTCGGCCAAACGCGCTTCTAACTTAGCTCCTAAACATGTTAAACCAAACGCCCGAAGGCAAGACTCATAAATCTTGAGATTCAACATCTATACCCACATATACATACTATCATGCTCAAAAAGCTATTAACATGTTACAAACTAACGTTTAAACACATGAAAGAAAGCATACACAATCAACCTCACTAGGCGATAAATTCCTTTTTTCCCATGGCTCTTAGGTATTCGAACCCAAAACTCTGATATCAAGTTGTCACGACCCAAAATTCGGGGTCACGTGAAAATTCACCAAACATCCATCTTATATGAAAATATAGGTTTTCATACATTAACTATCCGCCTGTTGAAACCAATGGAATACCCAACAAGGTGTATCTCTCATAAATAAAAGACAACGGTTCAACATGCGTACAATATATCGCCTTATAGCGTACAAAACTTGTCTTCATGAACAGGCATACCAAAAAGAAAAACTACAAAAGTCTTTCTCCACCACAGGCACCACCAAGCTACTCCTCATCCACATCATCACCTGAAAATGGTTTTACAAAAAAATTTCACCCGTGAGCCGAAGCCCAATAGAAAATAGATAATAAGCTATAAAGCAGGAATATGCAATCATATGGTGGGAGCTAACTCAACCACAAAACCAAAACAGGTTTCCATCCAAAACCCTCAAGTTTTCCCATCAGACTACACAAGTCTCCCAAAATGGTTTTATTAACATAAAACCCTGTTTTCATCCCTAAAATCATGTGATGCAAATGCTGTAAACACCAACCACAGTTAAGGAAAAATAGTAATCAAAATATCATTCCCTCGCGGAATGTACCATCGCGAAAAAGAAGAATAAGATCTTATGTACCGACTCCATCACAAGGGGATAGAGGTCACAACTATAGACTCATGTCCATTACCTAGGCCCAGAATCAGTCACGACCTGCTAGGTAATGACAAGTTCTATACGGAGTACCATAACGAACCACTCAATCTACGGGCACGACACCCGAGGGAGCTGAGCACCGAACTGTCTTAGTTTACGGGGACTAACCCGAAGGACCTGAGTACCTATGCTGCGCACGTTTTCGGACTTACACCGAGGGGAACTCGTGCGACATACACGTCATCCCGGTACATCTAGATAATCTTCTGAAAATATTTCTCAAACCGGTACAATATACATGTACATAGATCCATCCGTCACCAGGAGATCAAAACAAAATATTTTCAAAATATTTTTTCCAAAAGTAGTTATACAACGCATGTATAAGCAAGAGATCCAATTCATGAAGCCATGGAGATCAAACCAAAGAATGTAAAAACATATTTTCAGGCAAACATTTTAGAAAGTGTGACTTAATCCCAAGGGTTAGCTCCAAACCTCTAACAAACACGTTTTTCAACTCCCACAACACTCCTCATTTTCAAGCCTCCTTTCTGTGAAAATCACGGGCAAAAATCACATTCTAGGACCCCACGGGCTCATAGAACTCACCCCGAACTCAAAACTTTTGTTCTCACACAAAGGAAGAAAATGGTCAACACCAAAAGAAATGGTGTCGACACAAACAGCAGAGGTGTCGACACAAACAAAAAATATGTCAACACAAACAGCAGAGGTGTTGACACAAAATTCGAAGGTGTCGACAGAAACAGCAACAGTATACTCAACACCAACAGGAGGGAAAATGTGTCGACACAAAGGGAAGTTGTGTCGACACCAGCAACAAAATGTGTCGACACAAACAGAAAATGTGTCGACACAAAAGAACCGAGAGTTCAACGTTAGCTACTGGAGCGTGCTCAGCATCACAGAAGGGAAATGTGTCGACACTAACCAAGAAAGGTGTCGACACAAAAGCCAAAAATTCCCAAATTTTAGAAAAAGCTTCAGGCGATGGTGAAAATCAAACCTAAGCTATTGAGACAACTTCTCAACTCCAAATTAAACCAACCAAACACTCCCTTAACAACCTACGGTCACACAAAAACCCAAAACAATGAAGATATGCCAAAAGGAAAGCCTCAAACCCCTTTTTCTCCAACCATAACGCCGAAGACAGGCTTTAAAATCGAAAATCAGATCTATCAAACATAAATCACTTTTTCATGCGTTTAACACGGTCGAAATGCACAAGATTACATATATAACCCTTATACAGCAGTAGAATTTAAAATTCGACCTCGTTGGGTCAAAAACCCGGTACCTCGATCCAAAACTCGATGCCTCGATCTATGTGCAAATCTAAACTTCGTCGGAATCGATTTCCGTCTGGATGGATGCGCAGACCACGTTGTCAACAGCAAGGATCCGCTGATGGATCGTTGAAAACCAAGCTCCGGGCCCCCCGAGAAGTTAGAGAGAAGGCAGAAAAAAATGGAGAAAATTTAGGAGTTATGTTTTGGAAATATCTTTTGAAAATATCTAACTCCAGATATTTATAGGCCTTCAAAATATTTTCTTTTTTTAAAAAAACTTTTGAAATTCGCATAGAAACTCCTTACAACCCCGGGAAGCAACCCCGCATACTCAGATTAACCAAAACAGGCATCGAATCACATATATGCATATTAAAGTAAAAACGCTAAAGTGTGATTAAAAACACGTAATATACATATAAATAAAAAAGAAACGGTACAGGGTCTCACACCTTTGCTATTTGTGTCGACACCTCTGCTATTTGTGTTGACACATTTTCTGTTAGTGTCGACACCTTCGTTGGTTGTGGAATCCTTTTTTTGTCATATCTTTCTCATCCGGACTCGGAATCGGGTCTTTTTTGTGTTCAAATTGAAGCCCCATAAGACTTCTTTTCAATGGTACCTCTCTCACAATAAAATTCTTTTTGTAAAAAAAGTTCTGATCAAAAGAGTGAAGGAATGTCAAGATTTACAAACCATTTTTCATCCATTTTTGGCCGAATGTTTGGGAAAAGCTTATTTTTCATCCTTAATGGAACTTTTTATCAAATTTCTTGTTCCTTGGGAGTTTGTTGGTGGATGATGTGGCGGTTGGCATTTGGGTCTTTTATACATATTTAATGTATAACTGTTTGAAATGCTCATATATCATGTTTTATGTCTAAACCTTGTTTTGGATAAAAAGCATGTTTTACGCTTTCTTGGTTTATTACATAATATGACTTGTGGGTGTTGGGTTTTCAAAGGGTGTTCTTGAAAACAGTGAAAATGGTGATTTTATAAAAAAATCTCGACAAATCATGTTTTGGAGGTTTGGAGCTAGCCCTTGGGGTTGAGTCTCAGGTTTGGAAATGTTTTGCTTGATCTCCATGGTTCATGGATTGGATCTCTTGTTTATACATATGTTGTATAACTATTTTTTTGGAAAGTATTTTGGAAAGATTTTGTTGATCTCCATGTTGATGGATGGATGTATATATACATATATAATGTATATTTGTGAAATATTTTCATAGTTGAGTTGCAGTTCGATTTTTAGATGATTATCTAGATGTACCGGGATGACGTGTATTTGGCACGAGTTTCCCTCGGTGTAAGTCCGAAAACATGCGCAGAGTAGGTACTCAGGTCCTTCGGGTTAGTACTCGTAAATTAAGGCGGATGGGTGCTCAGCTCCCTCGGGGTCGTGCCCGTAAATTGAGTGGTTACGTCGTGGTGCTCCGTATAAAATCTGTGTGTATCTAACCGGTCCCATGATGTTTGGGGATTAGATACTAGACAGGCGTCTATAGTTGCTACTTCTGTCCCCTTGTGATAGAGTCGGTACATAGGATGATACTCATCTTTTTAGCGATGGTACATTCGGCGATGGAACAATGTTTTGATTACTATTTTTCCTTAACTGTGGTTGATCTTTTGCATTAGTTGCAATACTTGGTTTGAAGGATAAAAATATGGGTTTTATGAAATAAAACCATTTGGGGAGACTTGTGTAGTCTGATAGGAAAACTTGGAGTTGGTGAAAAATTGTTTTGGGTTCGGTGGTTGAGTTTAGCTCCCACCCTATATGATTGCATATTTCCTGCTTTACAGCTTTATAGTCTTTTTCAATTGGGTTTCGGCTCGTGGTGTGAGATTTTTTTTTTGTAAAACTATTTTCAGGTGATGATGTGCATGAGGAGTAGCTCTGGTGGTGCCAGCGGTGGCAGAAGACTTTTATAGTTTTTCTTTTTGGGTATGTCTATTCCTGAAGGCAAATTTTGGACGCCATAAGGCGATTTAACGTATGCATGTTGGATCTGTATGTTATTTATTTATGAGAGATCCTTTTGTTGGGTATTCCATTGGTTTCAATAGGTGGATTTAAATGTATGAAAATTAATATTTTTTCATAAAATCGATTTTTGGTGGGTTTTAGCGTGACCCTGGTATTTGGAGCGTGACAGTAATAAACTAAAGGACCCATTGCTCGACGTGTGGAAAGGATCACTCGGGAATTTGTGAAAATGCGACCAACAAATGCTACAATTGCGGCGTAGAAGGCCATATTAAGAAGAATTGTTCAGAACTCCTAGTAGCCAACGATGAAAGAGGAAACCTAAATCAAGCGACCAAGAATACAAGAAGACCACCATTCGAGGCATGAAAGAACGACCACAACACCCAAAGTCAGGGGAGGACGTAATCCTTGTTCTGGGAGATCGTCAGAAGGGAAGAAAATAATCGCAGGTAATCTCTCCATTTATTTCTTACCCATTACATGTTAGTGATTCAATTTGACGACTTCTTTTATGTTAAGAAGAAAAGGAATATCAAAACCCTTAAATAAATTAGTGAAATGCCAACTTAATAAAGAATAATTCATCCCATGAAATAAACAAAGACTACAACTAGATTTCAGTAATAATTAATTATTAGCCGAGCCAAAAAGATTTGACTCCCTGAGACCAAGATTAGCTCAGATCATCCACAACCGATACGTTACCGACCCAAATTATATCCTGACACGACCACCCATGGACGTAAGGTGAAACCTCAGTTACGAAGATGTGACCGATACGTTTTATAGGCCGTCAAGAAAAACAACTCTACGATGAAGTCATTCCATTCGTCAAAGTATGGAGGAACGACAACTCAAGGGACAAAGCTACGTGATCAAGAGATCGACAACAAATATTCGGAACCTTCGTGTAAGCTACGACGTTATTAACCTAACTCGAGTAGAGTTTGGAGGACCAAACTCCTAAAGGTAGGGAGGATGTAGCACCCGACCTTAAAAATGCTAATAATAATAATAATAATAATAATAATAATAATAAAAGTAATTAATCATAAGACCGTTAATAGACTTTCTAACAAAACCCTAGAATTAATTTTAAGGTCTAAGTTCAAGAATTTACATCTAATAAAAGCTTAAATTTAAAATAAAAATGTATTGTATGGTTAGAAATGTTTTTGCAAATTATAACTTCATGATAAATCACAAAATAACATTAAAAGACTATTTTGAATTTTTTAAATTTAAATTTTTACAATTATTTAAAATGTCAATAATCATTAAACCGCGACAAGAAAATATTACATAGATAGAAAATTATAATGATGATTTTAACCATACGATAATTTATAAAAATATATTAAAATTTATATCAAAATTTTTAAATTTTTTTAAAATAAAAATTTTATAATAGATATTTAAGTAAATTCAATGAATCATGTGCGGGACAGCCGTAAACAGTTGTCCCTCTCGAACGTATATATATATATATATTCAGTTTTTTCGCTGCGCGCGCGCGCGCACAAAGCTTTGAGTGAAGCTTGATAACTGAGAAAAAGCTTGAGGGACCTTTATATATATATATATATATATATATATATCACTGAAGCTTTCAGCCTCTTCCCCAATGCTGAAACTGAAGCATAGCCTTTCCCCCCACGACGCAGCGCCGACAACGCCGCATTGCCTCAACGTCGGGCCACCGCCGGTCTCTCTCTCGTCTCTCTCATCTTTCCGTCCCTCTCTTTGCTCTCTCTCTCCGTTCTTCTCTGATCTCTCTTCTCTCTCTGTTATCTCTCTCTATATATATGGCTACATCGGCCCTCCAACACTGCCGCTAACAGCCACCGGCTCCCACTCTGCCGTCGCTGCCTCTTCCACGATACCACCCCTGCCACCGGCGGCCCCAACTCCGACAACCACCGGACTCTCTCTCTACCCCTCTCTCTGTCTCGGTATCTCTCTCTCATATATATGAACTTGTGTGTGTTGTTTAATTTGTGCACTGTGTGAGAGTGTGTGCGTGTGTGCGTGTGTGCGTGGATACAATTGGGTGTGTGTGTTTTATGTGATGGCTGTGTGTTGTGTGGGTTTGTGAGGCACAGTGTTTGTTTGGGAAAGATAGTGAGTGGGGTGAATTGCGCTGT
>JAULJZ010219159.1:0-10102 GCA_032270985.1 Heliamphora pulchella | reverse complement strand
GTCTGAGTCTTTTGAGTCTACCTATATCAGATTAGTTAGCGCTGAGTCTACCGGGAATGCATTTGTTGGCATCCCGAGCCCTTTCTATCTTGAGTCTTAGGATTTAACCCCTTTTGAAATCGATGAAAAGAAATCAAACTTTGCTTATTTTGTTGTGGCTCAAATATTTTATCTTGATTCCAAAGATTTTAATCGAAAAGAAAGAAGAAATGCGAGCCAAACCTATAAGTGAAGAAACAATTTCGACAAATCTTAATAATGAAAATAATCCACAAATGGTTCAGATTGGTACCACCTTATCTTTAGAGGAACGTGAACAGCTAATCTTTTTATTAAAAGAATTTAAAGATATTTTTATATGCTCCTACGAAGACATACTTGGCATAGACCTCGACATTGTACAGCATCATATCCCCTTGTATCCCAATGCCAAGCTCATCAAGCAAAAGCTAAGGAGAATTAGGCCAGGTTGGGCGCTCAAGGTTAAGGAATAAATTACCAAACAGTTAGATGCTGAATTTCTTACAGTTATAGAGTATTCGAAATTGGTTGCTAATATTGTCCCCGTACTGAAGAAAGATGGAGAGATCCGGGTATGTACTTCAGAGACCTCAATAAGGCTGGTCCCAAGGATGACTTTTCTCTCCCCCATATAGATGTCTTGGTGGACAATATCGCCAAGAACGCGCACTTATCTTTCATGGATGGCTTCTCGGGATATAACCAAATTCTAATGGCTCCAACAGACCGAGATAAGACTACCTTCACAACACCTTGGGGTACTTATTGTTATAGGGTCATGCCATTCGGATTGAAAAATGCGGGAGCAACGTACCAAAGGGCTATAACAGCATTGCTGCACGACATGATACACAAAGAGGTAGAAGTATATGTGGACGATATGATTGTAAAATCCAAAATCCGAGAGGGACACGTTATTGCACTAAGGAAATTCTTCAAGCGGATTAGAAAGTACAAGATGCATTTGAATACTTGGAAGTTTGCCTTCAGAGTCACTACATGTAAGATGCTCGGTTTCATAATCACACAGCGAGGTATAGAGGTAGACCTTCGAAGTTCAAGGCCATTCTCGAAATGCCTCCCCCAAAGATCGAGAAGGATGTAAGGAGCTTCCTGGGAAAGGTTCAGTTTATCAGCCGATACATTGCTAAACTAACAACTACCTGTGAACCCTTGTTCCGACTCTTAAAGAAAGAGTCCAAGTTTCAATGGGATCAGTAGTGCCAGGATGCTTTCGAAGCCATACAGATGTATCTATAATACCCCCTAGTTTTGTTACCACCAGAACCCGACAATCCTTTGATATTATACCTATCAATGATTGATTCAGCAATGGGATGTATGCTTACACAGGAAGATGAAGCCAAGGTAGAAAAAGTTATCTACTACTTGAGTAAGAAGATGACCGAATGCGAACTATGGTATACGCCTTTGGAAAAGACTTATTGGGCACTAGTCTGGGCATCTAGGAAGTTACGCAACTACATTTTGGGATACTGTGTTATTCTAATCTCAAGAATAGATCCACTCAAATACCACTTTGAAAAACCGGCGTTAATAGGAAAGTTAGCCCGATGGTTGCTGATGCTAGCCGAGTTTGATTTGTAGTATGTCACGAGAAAATCAGTAAAAGGGAGAGCCATTGCTGAGTTTTTAGCCAATCATCCTATTAACGGAAAAGAAGAGCCTGAATTTGAGTTTCCTGATGAGCAGGTGCTGAAAGTTGAGAAGGATCAATGGACCCTCTACTTTGATGGAGCCTCAAACCAATACAGTTATGGGCTAGGGCTACTTCTTGTTACCTCTGATGATTCTCGTATCCCTTTTGCTTTTAGCTAGATTGAATGCCGCTATAGAACTAGGGACAAGAAAATTGGAGGGCATAGGAGACTCATCTCTGGTCATATCCAAGGCAAAGGGAGAGTGGAAGGTCAAAGAAGAAAAACTAGTTCAGTATCATCAAGAACTCGAGCTAATGATCCACTGCTTTGAAAGCGTAATATTCCTTCATGTGCCAAGATTGCAGAACAAATTCGCCGATGCCTTGGTTACTCTAGCATTAATGACAGATATGTTGTCCGGGATAAGAATGAGGCCCTTGATGTACCTACAATCAACATCATCGCTATAACCCAAGAAACCAATGATGAGTTACAATGGTATCACAACATCTGGGAATTCATTGAGAAGGGAGATTATCCGAGTCGAGCCAATAAGAAGGATTAGAGAGCTATCAGGAGACTCGCCACATAGTTCATAATCTATGGGGGAAAAACTATACAAGAGAGGATATCTGGGAGTTAATAAACTCTACATTGACACAAAAGAAGGACACGAGGTGATAAGAGAAATTCATAAAGGAGTTTACGGGCCTCACATGAGTGGAATGATGCTAGCTAAAAAGATCCTCCATCGAGGATATTTCAAGATGACTATGGAAGCAGACTACCATCATTTTGTCCAGAGATGCTAAAAATGCCAAATCCACGTAAATCTCATGCATATACTGCCATCTCAGCTGTATAATATGACCTCACTCTGGTTGTTCTCAATTTGGGGAATCGACGTCATTGAGTGGACACGAGTTTATCCTTGTGGCAATTGATTATTTTACAAAATGGGTCAAAGTTGCCTCTTACTCGATCCTGAATACTGCCTAGGTAGCTAAGTTCATAAAAAAGAATCTCATTTGCTAGTACGGAGTCCCGCACGAGATATTTTCTGATAATGGTTTCTACTTTCAGGGAGAAGTTTTGGATCTATTGGAGGAATACTAGATTGCTAATCACTAATTCTCACCATACAGACCACAAACCAATGGGGCTATGGAAGCCGCAAATAACAATGTGAAGAAGATCATTCAAAAAATAATAAAGGGAAGTAGAGACTGGCCAGAAAGCTACCATTTGCGCTTTTGGGATATCGGACATCGATTAGAACTTCTATTGGAGCAACGCCCTATGCTTTAGTCTACGGAATGGAAGCAATCCTACCTATTGAATTGGAAATCCCGTCTTTGAAAATAATGGCCGAGAGTGGAACTCCCGAAATAGAATGGCAGAGGGACAGATTTGAAGAATTACTCTTGTTTGATGCAAGGAGACTCAGAGCGCTATTTCATGTTTAGGGGTATCAGAGGAGGATAGCTCGAGCGCTCACCGAGAAGGTTAAGTCTCGAAACTTGAAGGAAGGTGATTTAGTCCTCAAAGAGATCGGAGCTCCGATTTTTTACCCTAGAGACAAGGTCAAACCCAATTGGGTCGGATCCTATCTTATTAAAACCCTCATGTCAGGAGATTCTGCAATTTTGATGGACTCAGACTGAAACGCCCGCAAAATGAGAGCCTCAATACCCCTGAGGAAAAAGCCCACAAAAGGAGAGCCTCAATATCTGAGTGTTACACGCGCCTCGAACTACGTTATGGCCCGATTCCCTTCTTCGAGATATGTAGGCAGCTTTTGTTAGAAGTTCAGCCCAAACCTTTGTTCAGAATTTCCTTTTTGTAACTTTGTTTCGAGTAGTCAGTCAATGCAAAAGCTTGTTTTAAATTTCTCTAGTAAAGTGATTATGTTGCAAGAGTAAAGCAAAAAAAAAAGGGCAATCGCAAACCAAAAGTGGAGAAATCTTCATTAATAAGTTAACCGACACGGATGTCAAAAAATATAAGAGAGGCTCACAAATCGTCATCATAAAAAGCTAAAAAGGAAAGCAAACATAGATATTGAGACATAGCAAAAGAAGTCAAGTTCTCTTTCTCTTTGCATCTCCTCCTTGTCCTGCCTCGCGCTCTATCTCTGTCTGTAGCCAAACCCTATAAACTTCAGAAAGCCTACTATCAAAGTCCCTACCAACTGGTATCCTCAGTCAAGAAGACCAAGCCCGCTTATACTGACTCAGGAAAGGGGCCCGGTGAGGATGACTGTACAGATGGCTCATAAAAGTCTTGAAACAAATTTGGGTACGCCCAAACTGGTGAAGAATGCGATAAGGATAATAGAAGGTGGTCAGCTTCAAGCCAACCAACAGAACCCCTGAGTGACCAGCAGTGGAAACAGTCATAGAAGATATCTTCAGTTAGGGGCACAGCCAAGAGATGTCTTCTCCAGTTAAAAAACTCATAAAATCTATCCAATCAGCTTCAGTGGAGCAAAGTCGGTAGAACTGACAGCGAATAAAGGACTTAATGCTGTAGGTATCAAACATAGGTTTCTCCAACAGATTCACTTTATCAACCAAACATGAGAGAAAAAGAAAAAAGAGAGCTGAGTAGAAAAATCCGAGAGAAATAAAGAAAAATGAGAGCTGAGTGGATACCTACAGCAAGAGTGCACGACCAGCAAAATAAGGAGCACCCCCAGCATGGACTTCATCGAGCCCCAGAAGCATCTCAGCTAGAATCAACAGGACAGGATCTCGACCCTCATGAATCTGATAGGCCACATTCACTAGGGAAGAGCTAGCATGTCCATCTAAAGATCTCAGGAGGAAGTTGTTAAGGTTGTATACTAAAAACTATGAATTTTATTTTGATTTTAATATTTAATTTTATTTTACTAAAATTAATTTTTTATTTTATAAGAATCTTAATGAGCAATGTATGCAATATCATTTCTTTAATATTATACATAGTTATCATTTATTCTATACAGTATTTAATCTGGTGTGTAAGGAACGGCTTACACACAGAAAATCAGATTATAGATTTTTGCAGAATATATGTTATTGACGGATTATTAATTATTGATGGAATTCACGTCTCGATTGTTCGGGAATGACGATACCCCCTTAAAGAAGTTTATAAGTTTTGACCAGACCAAACCCTACATGTGGATTTGATTATCTGGCGATCAGATAAGTTAAGTAGAAGGACTTAAGAAATTTTAAGCTACCGATTAAATTAAATTATTAGTAATTAAATTTAATTGGATGGTATTGAGAATCTTAACATAGAAATATGGGTTAAGCATTTAATAACAGAAGCTAAATGCAAATTGGTCTTGAGATTATGGTTAAGAGTGCAGTTATAATTTTTTAGTGGTGTGAACTGTAATTTAGTATTTTATGAAAATTACAGAAATCGTTGTAAAGTTTTCATAATTACAGAAACCGCTAAGAGGTTTCCATAGTTGTGAAAACCATTGGATAAGTATTTAGATTACACCAGAAGTCTAAGTTATAATTACTCCACATGTGCCTGCTGTAGCCCTATAAATATATGGATAGGCTGAACCAAATTCATAAGTTGTCTTTCAAGAATAAGATTGTCCACGTTCAGCCGGTACGAGTTCTCAAAGGATCATAGCTCACACTACGTTCGAGAATCACATCGGGAATACAGTAGAAGGTCTGACCGGAGCTTCAACTCGAGAAATCAAAATTTGTAGTTAGAGAATTGACCAAAAGGTATTTATCTGAAATAACTATGGTGGCACGGGTTTTATTTTTGATTGTTCGACATCAAATTTTTTTTATCTGGAGCATGTTTCGGCGATTGGCCATCTAGTTTTTATTTTTCAAAAAATTGTTTACAAATCAATGATCTTGGCAGTTTGCCTCAAAAAATTGGTATTAGAGCTGTTTTGATTTTGTTTACGGCTAATCGAGGCGCCGAGTAGATTTAGAACAGTGCTAACTTTGTTTTGTAAGTATTCTAATCCCGATTCTATGATCATTATTTTATTCATGTTTAATTGAATGATTGAATGATGATTATAATTAATTTTTTAATCACGAGGGTTGATCGTGATAGTTTAAGTCTTTTAGTTCGAATGTGAGCCTACAGAACATAAGTTTTCGATATAAATTTTTTATTTAATTTTAAATATTATTTAAAATATTTAAGAACATGTTTGAATGCCTAAAAATACGAAGAACAGGTGGCGTCATAACCGGTGGTGTAACGTCCCACTTTCCCAACAATTATACCCTAGGATAAAAGGGTAATAATGTGAAATCCGGACCCGTCTCTTTTTGAGATATATATATATGTTGATGTATTCTTTTCCGTATATGTATCTCTTGGTGTATGGTTTATGTTTCCAGTTGTAGAACAGCATGTTTTGTATAAGGGCTATACGTGTTATGCATGCGGGGGTCCGGCTTGGTTGCCTTTTTCCATTTTCTCTCCCAGCGTTGACTGCTCGAGCAGTGGTGTGGCAGGGCCTATATCGGCAAGGGGCCCGCTCGAGCGATGGGGACCGCGCTCGGGCGGTGGGTCCTGGGTACCAATTTCTATAAAACCTGGCAGCCTTGGTTTTTAGGCCAAAAATATCTTTTTAAAACATATCTCTTCTCTCTCTTCATTTCTCTACCTTCTCTCTAGTTTTTGGGTAGCCCGGGGCTTAGTTTTTTGCGGTTGGATAACAGATCTGTTGGCGACATGGGCTTCGTATCCATCCATACCGATTCTCGTTCCGACGAGGTTGGATTTTGAGACGTCAAGCTTTTAGCTCTTTGAGGTAGGATTCTAGACCTACAGCTGTTAAAAGGGTGATATATGTGATTATACTAGTTTTCACCGGGTAGAAATGCTTTAAATGTGATTTTCATGTTTTAAACTTTGGTTTTGGGTAAAAAGGGGATTTTACACCTTTTCCTGGTTTTATACATGAGCTGGGTGTGTTGACATCCGTGGTTTTCAAAAGGAGATTTGAAAACGAGATGTTAGTGGATTTTGTGAAAATCATACTTTTGGAGGTTTGGAGCTAACACTTGGGGTTGAGTCTCAGTTTTATGAAACTATGTTGTTACATGCTTGTAGACCTCCATGTGGATGGATTGGATCCTTTTATACATGCGATGTAAAACTGCTTTATGGGTTTATAAATATTTTGCATAGATGTACCGGGACAATGGGTGTATTTGTGATGAGTTGGGCTTCTATTGCTCGTCGGTGTAAGTTCAAAAACGTGCGTAGAGTAGGTACTCAGTTCCTTTGAGTTAGTACCCGTAAATTGAGGGTGGGTGCTCAGCTCCCTTGGGCTCAGGTCCCGTAAATTGAGTGGTTGGGTGCTTAGTACCCTCGGGCTCAGGTCCTGTAAACTAAGAGGTTACATTATCGTGACTCCGTATAGAGCTTGTCATTACCAAGTGGGCCTTCAGTGGTAACTAGGGTAATGGGTAAGAGTCTATAGTTGTTACCTATGTCTGTGTGGTAGAGTCGGTACATAGGATCTCATTTTACCGTGTTTTCCTCGGATGTGTGTTTCGAGAGGGAAAATTACGTTTTGATTCCGGTTGTGTGATCTGGGTGAACAAAACCAAGGTTGGATTACTGTTTTACTACTTTCCCTAAACTGTGGCATGATATCTGTTAGGATTATATGCATAGGTTGAAGGATGAAAACGTGGGTTTTATGAGATTAAAACCTTCTTGAGGCCCATGTGGCTTGATGGAAAGCTTGTGGTTTTTGAGAGAAAAAAACCTTTTTTTTTGCTCCTGTGGTTGAGCCTGTGTGTGTATAATTGCATAGACTGCTTTACAGCTTTATTGTCTTTTCCTATTGGGCTTCGGCTCACGATGTGGGATTTTGTTGTATAATAATTTTCAGGTAACCATATGGAGTTGACCTAGAGGCTTGTGGTGATGGAGAGCTTGCTGTAGTTTTCCTGTTTTGGACTTGTACTTATACAAGTAATGCTTATTTCAGAAGGCTAGTTTTATACGCTTTTTGGTGATATATTTATTCATGTTTGAGAATGCATGTTTTTTTTCAGTTTATGAGAGTTAAACTGTGGAGATTTTATCCAATGTTAATCTTATGGTGGGCTTTCGCGTGACCCTAGGGTTTGGGGCGTGACAAATAAAACCCGAGTTTGAGCCAAAATATATTGTATGATCCAAAATCTAGCTTTTTGTATCGAAAAGAGTCCCAAGAAATAACCAACATGTCCTTCCTTCTAAAATGAATTTTTAAAACGTGCCGCCCAGCGAAGATCTCTCGAGAGGACTCCCCACCACTCGAGCGGTGAGGTACCCAAGAGCAACTACTCCAAAATTTAGAAAATTTTCCATAAGTAGGAATAACACTAAAATCTTTCACACTTTGAACATAGCTTTCATAAATTAAAAACTCAAAACTAAAATATACATTGAGAATGGAATTAACCTACTTCCACACGCAAGTTTGGAAAAAAACCGATGTTTAAACATATCACATTTTATTCAAGCGAAATACGAGCCCATGTCCTCACATGCATACAAAATATGAGATCACAACCTTAAGGCCTTACAATAAGGGGCATACAAACCCAAAAATATAATAGCCCAATTATACAAAACAAACGTTACATCTACAATCTCATCCTTCGAATGAATATATAAATTCTATCCCTCAATGCACTATCGTCCCCGAGACCGCACTTCGTGATCCATAGTCTTCTCTTTTCGCTATCACCTAAAATGTGGTTAAACAACGTGAGCTGAAGCTCGTAGGAACAAGACTAACCATAAACATATGCATGATATGCGAGGGTGATTATGTGAAATACAACACATAGGTTTATCAAAAACTAGCCTCGTTTTCCATCAATAAATTCATTTCACATAACCGGTTTTCTTTACTCTTGACACAATCATCATTTAACCATTTAATTCCATTTCATTAGTCTTATATCAAATCTCCAGATTCACAACTCACACATACACACACACACACACCCATATTTACATTATCACTTTCATCCTTTAGGTTCAACAACCCAAATACCCAATTTTCATTTCGTCGTATCCGTTTTTCCTTTTTCTATAATGCCACAATTCACCACCACACACGCACACACTCACACATACACATCTCCAATTGTTTCCAAACCCAAACCAAGTTTTCCTCTTTAGCAAACTTTTATTCCCACAACCATTATCAAGGTTTTTCAAATCCAGATCAGTTATTGATTTAATTAAGCACCAAACCTGGACGACGCCTATAGCCTTGGCGTAGTTATCATAATCGGGTCACGTGAGACCCGATGGATAAATACCCATTTTATAGCTCGACATGGAGAGCACACATTTTTGGTTTCCCTCAGAAACATCGATGGGTGGGCTGCCCAAAAGCACGCTTTTACAGGGATTAATCCGAAAGAAGGGCCTATCTTACATTGCGCAAGTTTTCGGTCTTTCACCAAGGAGCAACTCGCGCCCAACCTTAATTATCCAATTAAACCATTCGGTACCTTAATTAGATCATTAAATTAAATCAACATGAGTCCAACCCAAACATGGTTCTTCTCGTCAACACCTAACACACTTGGGTTAAACCATTAAACACACACTTTAATTTTCATTCACATTACATTCGGATTTAATTAATCCCAACCCCAATTAATCATCACGTGATTTTTGGTTCTTGATCATGTTCAACGTTCTCATGATTCATTGGTTTGAATAACACGAGTCAAACCCCAAATTTAACATTTCTTGTCATTACACTTGTCAATTCAACGGATTTATGCGAAAACCCCAACCCGACATCCTTAGATTTTTATGTATCGTAAAGGTCGATAGACTTTCGTATGAAATTAGGTTAATTCAACCCTCAATAATCTAAAAATTCATTCGATTTCAACGTTGAAACCCAACAACCCAAAACCCCCCAAATTCTCATGATTTTCACCCAAAATAAACCCTAGCTTTTCCTAAAATCACATGTTCATTGTTCCCCAATGGCAATGTTAAAATATATACACTCCAAATCATGTAAAGGCTCACGTTCCAACCTTATTTAACATTAAAGCCAATCCTAGGGTTTAAAAACGTTATTTTCAAGGTTTTAGGTTCATAAAATCAAAATACAACACGTATCAAACAAATATTCAAAAATAGTCATAGTCCCTACTTTTGAGATGCTTGATCCGCAAGAAAAGGATCCTAAACGAGTTCTAACCACGAGAATTTCCAATCGCAGGGTGAGAATAAAGCCTCCGACGTCTAGATTAGGCCTTCAACTGTTGGGATGCGGAAAGAATTTTAGAACCGGCGTCGTGACCGTAAAAAACGGCGCGTGTTTTTCATGAAAAACAATAACGGTATTAATCTAAATACTGTTATACCTTTATGAAACTTGTCGAAAAGTTTCAAAA
>JAULJZ010219148.1:3915-17885 GCA_032270985.1 Heliamphora pulchella | reverse complement strand
TAGGCCCAAAAATTTTATGTTCGAGCTCGGGCAGGACTCGAGCCTTGGCCGAGTCGAGCTTGATTCGCACAGTATCAGATTTCAGACGAACCTTGAACTGTCTATGGGTCTCGAGCCAAAATTACACCCCTAGTTCAGCGCAATTGAAACAAGGAGTTGAAGTACTTTAAAATGAAGGGCTGAGATGAGTTTTGTACTGATGGCCAAAAATACTTTGAGAGTATCATATGATTTAATACCATTTTTGGGTGTGGCAGCTTGACCTTTGACTTTGATGTAGAAAAGTGGAATAACAAAAGGCAATGAGAGGGTAATCCTAAGAACATATAATAATAATATTTCCATGGAAATTTTAATAAAAATAATATAAATAAAAAAACTATTATTGATAGTAGGTTACTTTTAAAACTATTTAGCTAAATATGCTGTACTTTTTTGCCTTTTTCTTATTTTGTCAATATAAGACTTTTGTAATAATAGTTTCGTTTGGATAAATGATTTATTAATTTATTTACTTATTAATAAATAATTCAAAATATAAATAAGTCACTTCGTTTGGGTGATCAGTGACTTATTTGCTTATCGACTTATTTTTTATTAAATAACCCACTTTGTTCGGGTAAAAGTTGGCTTATTTTGACTTATTTGTTTAAATAAGTCACTTTATTTGATTTATTTTTGACTTATTTAGCTTATTGACTTTTTAACTTATTTATTCTACCAAACGATGTGACTTATTTTTTTGACTTAAAAGTTAAATAAGCCAATAAACCATTACCCAAACGTGGCCATTATATAAAAGATTCTATACTTTTGGATTATTATTTTTGGGTCCACCAAGACTTTTGTATTCTTCTTTCTTTTTCTTGATGTCGGTGTTTGCTTTCAGTCTTGAATGCTGCAATGCTTTGCTCTAAGTTTTCTTTTTTCTTGTACTAAAAAATAAGATTCACCTTCAAACCCACAACTCATAATTTGACACAGTTTTTCTGGTTTTCACTATGAATTATTTTATTTGGTTTTGAAAATAAAACTTATGCTAGCTTTTGAAATAAAAAGGGTCCTACATAAATATTATAAGGTTATAGGCAATTATTTACTTATAGATAAGCAAATATTTGTAAATAGATTATTAAAAAAGAACAAGTTTGGATTTTCAAACAATGATCTTATTGATATATAGAAAAGATTGCAAAATAGCTATTTGAAAACTCATAAGTTTTGTTACAAAATCGACGAAGATATGAGTAAAAGTTTTGTCTTTTTACAATACACAGTGCATGCCCTTTTATAATTTAAAAGCAGATTTTAACTCTAAATTCAAAATACACGAATAAAAAATAAAATAAAATATTGACAAAATGCTAAATAACCTTTTACATTCGTATGCAGGACCACAAGATATGATAAAATAAAATAAAATTCTAGTATACCGCCAAACAACTTTTAACAAAGTAAAAAACAAGGCAGGCAGAAGAGATTAATCTTTTATGATAAGTCATTGTCCAAGTGCTCCTCTCTTTTGGTAATTAAACAATTTGTCCAAATTTTGTCTTTGATAATACTAGATAATGATAAAATAAAAAAAGAACGAAGAAGCTTAACAATATAACTTACTAACCAGATTAATTGCCAACAGTAAAGATAAATATTTAATATTAAAACATAAATATAAAAAAGACCAAACAATAAATAGATGAACTAAGATAAAGACAAAAATAATTAAAAAGGTAATATTTTTATAAATAATTTAAAAATCACTATATTTTTCAAAATAGTTCGTTTCAAAACATTATTTTGCAATAAAACTGTCCTTCTGCACCATGGAGTCCATCTGTGGTTAAGGTATTCAGAAAATATTATAGAACAATTTCCTTAAAAGAAGAGTAAAAATAGAGACGAGAAGAAGATGGATGTGATTTCAGCGCCATCATCCACGCAGCTACGGATACAGCGTTTCTTCTTCAAAACTGAGAAACTAATATTCATTCCGATAACCCAATTCAAGAAGCATTTCCTTAACAATAACAAAGGGAATGGCCATTGTAACCTTCAAAGCTGCCTTCGGCTTTCTGCCGCTTACTCTGTTTCTGAGGAATTTGCCTCTTCACACCAGTTGTTCGACGAAATACCTGTTTCAGATACATTTGCTTGGAATACTCTTATCAAGACCCATCTCAGCAATTGTGATTCTTACCAGGCGCTGTTGACTTACGGGCAAATGCTAATCCGTGGTGTTCGTCCCGACAGGCACACTCTCCCTCGCATTTTAACTGCTGCTCGCCTTTTGGGGGCCTTATTCTTTGGAAAACAAGTGCATGGGCAGGCTCTGAAACTTGGCCTCTCTTCCGACCACTACGTAGTCACTGCTTTAATGGAATTGTACGGTCACCTTGACGGTGCTGATGCTGCAAGATGGCTATTCGATAAATTGCCTCGGAGTCCAAGGAACTCCGTGGTTGCTTGGACAATGTTGGCTGGGTTGTATGTTATGGAAGATAAACCTCGATTGGCCATTGATCTGTTCAATAGAATGCTGGACTCTGGTGCTGCAGACATGGATTCGGTGGCATTGGTCACTGCTATTGGTGCTTGCGGGCTGCTAAAATCACTGCAAGAAGGAAGAAGTACTCACCGGATTGCTAGGGAATGCGGATTGGAGTTTGATGTTTTGGTGAGCAATTCCCTCCTGAAAATGTACATTGATTGTGGCAGTCTCAGAGATGCTCAGACGGTGTTTGATCAAATGCCATCAAAGGATGCCATTTCATGGACAGAAATGCTTCGTGGGTATGTGAAGAAGGGAGGGTTCAATGAGGCTTTGAAATTGTTTCTGCAGATGAATGTGGTGGAGGGAATAAGACCAGATTCACTTGCAATCTCTAGCATCCTCCCGGCTTGTGCAAGAGTAGCAGCCCATAAACATGGAAAAGAAATTCATGGCTACTTGGTAAGAAATGGGATTGAAATGAACCTTACGGTACAGAATGCTATAATGGACATGTATGCAAAATCGGGCTCCATTGAATATGCTTCCATGATTTTTTCAGGGATGAAGGACAAGGATGTTATTTCATGGACTGTGATGATATTGGGTAACAGTTTACATGGACATGGAGAGCTTGGAGTTGCTATGTTCCGTGAAATGGAGAAGAACTCAAGTGTGGAAATAGATCAGATTATCTACGTTGCAGTCCTCTATGCTTGTTGTACTTCCTGCTTGGTTGAAGATGGTAGGCTCTACTTCAGCTGTCTCAGGGCACCTAAGATTGCACATTATACTTTAATGGTTGCTCTTCTAGCTCGTTCTGGATTCTTTGATGAGGCTAGGATTTTTATTGAGGAACGAAAGCTTGCACAACATGCAGAGGTGCTGAGAGCTTTGCTAGATGGGTGCAGGATTCACAAAAATGCTAATATGGGAAAGCGAGTTATCCAGCAGCTATGTGATTTGGAGCCTCTTAATGCAGAGAACTACGTAATACTATCTAACTGGTATGCTCACAATGCAAAATGGGACATGGTCAATAGATTGAGAGAAACTATCAGAGACATGGGTTTGAAACCTAGGAAAGCTTATAGCTGGATAGAGTTTCAGAACAAAGTTCACGTGTTCGGGACAGGGGATGTATCCCACCCAAGATCAGAGAAAATATATTGGCAATTACAGAGTTTGATGATGAAATTGGATGAAGACGGGTTTAGGCCTGCCATGGATTTCAGTCTCCATGATGTTGATGAAGAGCGAGAGTGCATTCCAATAGGGCACAGTGAAATGCTGGCCATTTCGTTTGGTCTCATTAGTACACAAGCAGGTGCTAAAATTTGTGTGACTAAAAATCTACGAATATGTCACAATTGTCATGATTTCACAAGGCTCGTCTCTAAGATAGTAAACCGAGAGATCATAGTAAAGGACCAAGTTTGTTTCCACCACTTTAAAGATGGATTCTGCACTTGTGGAGATTTCTAACAATGGGCCTTTTCATTTTTCAATGTTCTAATTGCTTGGGTCCTGAAACTTGTATCGGAAAAACGTACTTCAAGTTGTTTCAGTGGGTCTCTCAATTATGGTTGCATTTGAACAGCTGAAGGCAGTGCAGCGGCATGTGGCAGCGATCTCTCTTCCCAAATTCATTCACACTGTTGATTTATAGATAAAAAGAGTGCTCTTTTAGCTGATAAATTATTTGGTTGGTCAGCCATGGAATCCCATCTGCCAACAATGCAGTATTTTAAGCTTCTGTACATTTTGTTTTTCCTTTATTACTGTTTTCGTTTTCTTTTGCTGTCCTTTTTCCTTTTATTTTGAAATTTTTCTATTTTATTTAAATCTTGAATATTCTCAAGAATCTAAATGAATCTCCTGCCTTCTAGATGTTTTTTCCTCGAAGACTTTTTTTAAAAAAGAAATGCATGTTTGACAGATTTACTCATATCTTGCTGTGTTATTCCGTGTGTTGTTTAGGTTATTTTTCTGGACCAATGAAATTTTTTGGATACTATCTAGTGCGTTACATCTGTTTGGGAACTTCTTTGTGCACAGAACATGGTTGCCCAGTCAAGGAGTAGATGCATGCAAAGTTTGTAGTTTATAGTCATTCACATTCTCAACCCTAAGGTGCTACAATATATGTTAAAGTCCGCAGCCAAATCCCATGAAGAAATTGAAGCCTTTTTCATGCTGGCTGATCCTGAGGTCCATACTTGAGCTCTTATCTAATCTCCTGTGGTTGATTCTAAATGATTGAATTGGTGTCTCTATATGTTCTTCATGTGTTGTTTATTTCCTCAGTTACTCCCTCAATTTTTGAGGGAGTGTTACACGCTAAAGGTATTTCCAAGGTTGATGATGCTAATTTGAACAAGCTTACTCAAGTCTATGTTGAGCTACTGAGATGATCTTCAGGTGTATTTTTGTGTTTAGAAAGTTTTGCAAAATTGGAGTTTTGAATTGCTATTTAATAATACATGCTAGTAATCTTGCTATTGTTGATTGACCGTTACTGCTTATATTTCGCATCAAAAATCTAATCCACTTGATGGATTGAAGTAAAATATATATGGTATTGATATATGAACATGCATGAAACACTAAACATAAACAAACTAAAGATCCAAACTCTTCTTCTCTTATGCCTCCCGCCCCCCACCAAAAAAAATAAACAAATAAATAAAAAATAAATAAATACAAAAAGGAATAAGCTATCACTGATTCTTGGCCTCCTTGCACATGCAGCATCCATTATGGGTGGACTTCATTTGGTTTTTCAATATCTCTTCTTGTCAAGTTCTGTGATCAGAGAATGAGTAGGATCAGAGAGTTAGTATCAAGATCAGAAAATTCTTCTGCCAATTGAAGACTGATCAAATCTGTTGTGAGAAATCTATTTCACTTTCTGAGAAAATCTTGCAGTAAATTTGCACAGTAAATTTGCATTCATTGTTCCTGGCAACATTTTTAGCTTGCAAAACATTTACATTTAGTCATTGATCTGTCTCATGATGTCCCAACTCTCACTTGCTGCATCGTTGTTGATTTCTTTTTTTCCTTTTTGTTGGTTTTGAATCTTCATTCTTTTGTTACAATCAAATTTGATTCAGCTTATCAACTATATTTTGTGGAAAACTTAAATTGAGAATAAGTCGTGGGGAAACTCCATGTTTCGATATGCTGATGGCAGTATCAAATGACCTTGTTCTCATGTTGTTACCAAATCCAGAAATCTCCTGTTAACAGTTGATAGGTATGTTAGTAAGCGATTATCTTGCCTTGTAGCTTTCCATTACTCTTCACTTCTACTGAATATTCTTGGTCCAGTCTGGATTTCTCTTGCAAAGAAGCATAACTCTGTGTTCAAAACCCACATTCAGAAACTCAATCAAGAGAAAACTATTCAAAATGCTAAGAAGATTTCAACCATGGAAGCATGGTGACTTTATCGACTGTTCTCTGATAAATTAGTAACAACAGGTTTAAAATTTAATGAAGATTAAGATCTTGTTTTCCATACTCTCAATGGACCAGCTCATGAGTTCCAAATCTTCCATCAAAACCAATTCTGAACCAATTATCTTTGAGGTGCTTGCAACACTGCTGAGTTCTGAGGGCACTAGTGGCAAGTTAAGAGGAGGCAAAACTGGTGGGAGAACCAATTTCTATCCACTTGCGGGCATTGCATGAACGATCCTTTAGGAATCTGCACCTAAGTAACCTAGGAATTCGCACCTAGGGTTGAACTGAAATTCATGCCAATTTTAGAAAAATATTTGTTTATTCAATCATTCAATCAGTAATTTGGACACAAGCTAAGGGCCTATAAATAGATCATTGAAGTACAAAAGATAAGAATAAAAAAAAAGGATAAAACATCCTATCTAAAACCTAAACAAATCCTATTTAAACTAATCATATCTGAACAAATCTAAAATAACTAAAATTAAACTTAAATCTAAAGTAATTACAATTTACATGATTCAAATATTTTCCGAGATCAAATGCAAATAACCTATAGAAATATCCTTTTCATTCCCCATCATTCCTCCTATGTTGAGAAGAACTCGATTTTGGCGAGTTCGAAGTGTGTTGAGGTGCTAAAAATTAAGGAACTTCCAAGAATGAAACATCTTTTGGCACACTCGTGGGTAATATAAAAAATTGCAATATGTCTTGAAAAAGAATTAAATTCTCCACAAGAAAATTAGCATTAGTACACCCATATTCAATGAGAAATCAAGTAAATTTACATGAATGTCTAATTTATGGGCAAGTGAAGTAAGAAAAGAAGTGGATATAGGTGGGGCGACAACGGAATGAGATTGGTTTAGTGATAAATCACTATTGACTGATACAAGGGAAGGATCGGGTGGTGCTTCTGATGTGGTCGCCGATGATAGCTATGGGGGTCGCCAGTGATGGTTTTGGGATTACCGGCACTGGATTCGCCGGAGATGGGGATTGCCGGTGATGGTTATGGTTTTGGGATTATCGACATTGGATTCGCCGGAGATTGGGATTACCGGCACTGGATTCGCCAGAGATGGGGATCGCCGGTGATGGTTTTGGGATTACCGGCACTGGATTCGCCAGAAATGGGGATCGCCAAACCTATGGCTAGATGATGCCACCTGGTGAGACAACTAGGGTTTGCTTGCACTACCCTGTTTGATGGCGGCACTGGGATGGCTGATTAGGGTTCCGTTCCTTTTTTTTTTTCTTTTTTTGGTAACAAAAAAAGAGACTGAAAATCAAAAATAATAATAACAAAGTACTACGTTTTTTTTTCCAAATGAAATACGAATCCTAAAATTACAATGAAAAGAAGAAAGAAAAGAAATTTAATGCAATCTAAAGTATGGATTGAGGAACAATAGTCGGTGGTGGAGCAACAGTTGTCGCTTTCTTGGCGGTGATTTTGGCTATGGCACAAATCTCATGGGGAAGATACGGGAACAAAATTTGTTTTATCGGATTTGTTGGTTTATGCTCCATTGTTGAAAGAAACCGTTGACAATTAAGATCATTCGATCTGATACCAAGTTGATGCAGGATAATTACGAACAATACTTTAGGAATCTGCACATAAGGAACCTAGGAATCCGCACCTAGGGTTGAACTGGAATTCACACCAATTTTAGAAAAATATTTGTTTATTTAATCATTCAATCAATCAATCAATACTTTGGACTACAAGCTAAGGGTCTATAAATAGATCATTGAAATACAAAAGATAAGAATAAAAAAAGGATAAACAATCCTATCTAAAATCGAAACAAATCTTATTTAAACTAATTCTATCTAAACAAATCTAAAATAATTAAAATTAAACTTAAATCTAAAACAATTACAATTTACATGATTTAAATATCCTCTAGGATCAAATGCAAATAACCTCTAGAAATAACCTTTCCGTTCCCCATCAATTATATATGTTAATGCTTTTTTTTTTCATGCTTTTGGTTCTAAACAATTTCGTGAATTATAAACCAAAACACATTTAACAACTATTTTTATTTCTAAAATTGTGTAAATGGTTTTCAAGATATACTAAATAGCTCCATTTGGCAAGTTCCAGTTTTTGTATTTTTTGTTAAAAAAAAAAAAGTAAAAATATGTTTGTCACATACACGTTTTTGTTAAATTATATTTTGAAACAAGTGATGATTGAAGGTGGACACCAACGACAAAGTCACTCAATAGAATTGTTGGTGGTGGGAATGCTTGTGGTAGACGAATATGGTGACAGGTGCTGGCTCCGAAGGTGGTCTAGTGATGACAATCGATGGTGATGGAGACGATCGATGGTGATGGAGGTTAGGGTGTCCGATGGTGATGGAGGTCAGGGCGTCCACAGGTGTTAAATAGAGTGGTGGAGACAATGTTGGCTGCTAACGCTGGTCAGATGTGCTATTCGATGGGTAGAGGTGGCGGCTAGTAAGGGGAGGTGGCGGGTGGAGGTAGCGGTTGGTGGTGAGAGATGGTGGATGTTGGGGTGAAGGTGGTAGGTAAGAAGTGGTGGCCAGTTCAAGAAGGTGGTGGGCAGATGTGGCGGTCAGTGGGTGGAACGAAGATGGTGATTGGAAGTGATAGTCAGAGGTGTTTGTTGGTGATGGAAGCTTGGAAAAGGGAGGAGGAAATGCAAAATTGTTTTCAAAATAAGTGAGAACAAAAAATTTGGTTTACAAAAAATGAGTAAATATTGAAAACTGTTTGTATTTTTTTTAAAAATAAAATAATTATCAAACGCCTTTTCATTTACAATTTACAAAACAAAAAAACATAAACAATAAGTGTAAATGTTATAAACTAAAAAAAATGTATTTTTACTTGCTTTGTAAATAATTTTTCACTCCCTCGTCACTCTACCATGTCTAACGATCTCCGCCTCTTGCTACCATCACGAACAAATACCTTCGGCCACCCACTAGTGATCACACCCAACCACCACCTATAGTCATCACTTCTACCACCTCCATCCGCTACCTATCTATCCCATCACCTCTGTACTTTGGCACCCAAAAACATGCGCAAGAGGATCTCACCGAAGTACTAACTCGTTAGAAAACTAGCGATGACATTTTTCTCCCATGAAAAGTTCCTGAATCTATTGACCGGTAGAAACTCAGCATTCGCAAAAAAAATTGATCAACAATAGCACGAGCATTAGGATTTAGACCCTCAACTGGGGCATAGGGATGCCAAGAGATGTCCTCAACGTTCAACGTTAGTCAGCTATAACTCAATTCGGATCTAGACTAATGTGTGTGCTTTCCTTGATTGTGTTGATTTTTCTTGAAACATCTTGTAGTTTTCACAAAACCCTAAATTTCTGTATAAAGTTGAGCAAATTATCTACATTATGAGTTTTGGGGAAAAATGTTATCAATATTTGAACTCTATGATGAAATTTGGATACTGAATGGATAATTAGAGCTTTGGAATTGATTTTCGGGTTGAATGGATGATTGATACTCCAAATCCCATTGCAATTGAACCTTGAATTATGATCTAAAACCTATATACATATAAAACTTTCATTTTATAGTGAGTAAGTAAACTCAAGTACATGGATGAAACGGTTTAATTGAGTTCAATATGTGTTGATGGAATTTCCGTATTCGTTATTTTAAAAAAAGAATCAAAGTGATGGCTTTATTGGAGAAACTTGTGAGATTATGGTAGATCCTATACATTTGTGGGTCATATATCAAAATGATATAATAATTTGTTTGGATTCCTGGAAAATCGGATGAATTTAGATAAAAAGGGTTTATGGAAAACGTTTAGGACTTATTTCATGGAATTGAAAACGGAAGGGTTTAATGGTTAATAGATTGTGAATTGAGAATTGGAATGGGAGAGGAACCTGTGATTGGTTGGACTCTTGGGTTGTTATGAATAATGTATGGTTAATTGAATAATGAACCGACGGTAGATATGAATAAGTTGGGCTTGACTAGATCCGCGGTGAAAGACCGAAAACTTGCGCAAGCTGGGTACCGTCGCCCTCGAGTTAGCCCTAGCAAAACGAATGCGGCTGAGATTGTGGCGGTTGTGATTACTCGGCTGAGATTGTTGTTGTAGTGGTTTCATGGCTAAGATTGTCACGGTTGTGATTACCCGGCTGAAATTGTTGTGGTAGTGGTTTCATAGTTGAGATTGTCGTGACGTCTATTTAATATTGAATTAACGGATTTAATGGAAATTGAAGATGATAAGTTAAGGAAAATGTTAAGTGGTTTATAAGGGATAAATTAATTGACACAAAAATGGCTTCTAAAAACAAAAAAGTGTGGGTAAGTTTAGAATTGGTAAGAAGATTGATTGAGAATTGTTACTTAATATCATGGTCATTCACACATCACAAGCCATGCATTGCACTTAAGGGATAAATTAAGTGCAACGCATTGCACTTAATTGACACGAAAATGGCTTCTAAAAACAAAAAGGGGTGGGTAAGTTTAGAATTGGTAAGAAGATTGATTGAGAATTGTTACTTAATATCATGCTCATTCACACCTCACAAGTCATGCATTGCACTTATTTTAGTCTTTATCTTATGAGTTTCAGCTCAAGTTTGTTGAACCATGTTTTACAGGACTGGAAGATAGATCAAGGCAAGAATGAAGAAAAGTTTGGGTTTGAAGGTGAAATGAAGGATATTTACGTTTTGATTTAGACTATGTACGAATTTATATTTTTGGCAAGGGAAACATGTGCTGTAACTATTTTGATATGTAAAGAAACATGACAAAATTGATAATTTGATGAAATGTTATATATACAAGTTCTTATGATACATACTTTGAGGAGAAACCTAGTGAAATGTTTAGTTTCTCTTGAAAGAATGGAGTTACTATGAAGTTTGATTCTATCATTTGCTATTGATATGAATGCTATAAATTTGAGTGGATGCCTTTATGTTGATATGATTCCTCTTTTGTACCCTAGAAGTTCATTGGGTGGACCAAGATTTGAGTTTGGGAGTTAGAAACCAAAACATGGTTTCAGAAAAAGAGTTCAGAGCCAGATCACTCGACAGACCGATCAAGCGGTTGATCGAGCGATCAAACTCTGCTCTCGGTTCCTCAAAACAGAGCTTTAACAACTGCAAGCTGTTAAAGGCCGATCGATCAGTTTATAGACCGATCGAGCGGTCTGCTACATAAGTGAAATTTTTATCTTCCTTGTTCAAACTTTGTTTTAGACCCGTCCGAGGTATTAAACCTTTTACGAGTATTTGTTAGAATAAAATGGTGGTTTTGTAAAGATTTCCATCCCATTGATATGTGAATTGAGATATCGGGTTTTGTTCACGTGCCTCGGGTTAGAGGGCGTGACAGAGTTCCCCGCAGAACAAAACCTTTAATTTAAGTTGTAGTCCCCTGTTTTGCCTCATATGACCACTCGTAGAGCACAATCTTTAATTTTGGTTGTAGTTCCTTGTTTGCATCGTACGGTGTGCCATATAGCACAATTTTTAATGAGTCGTAGTATGTTGTTTGCCTCGTATGGTGTACACGTAGAGCACAACAGTTAATTTGGATTGTAGTCTCTCGTTTGCCTTGTATGGCGTGCCCGTAGAGCACAACCTTTAAGTTGGATTGTAGTCCCTTGTTTGCCTCATATGGCATGCCCGGAGAGCACAACCTCTAGTTTAGGCCGAAGTCTCTTATTTTCCTAGTATGGCATGCCCGTAGAACACAAACATTAATTAGATCTCTCTCCCAATAGGTTTCGGTTACAGCACCTAAATCCCAAAGAATTAATTGCCCTGCCAATAATTTGTTACTGCAGTCGCAAGTAGCAGCCATTCAATTTCCTTGGGAGTTCCTGGAGTGCTCTTGGTGCATGAACTGAATATAATACAGAATGATATTTTTCTTGAAGTCGGCTTAATTTGCTTTGCCTATATTGGATTTTTCTTCCATAGCATACTTTATTTATTACCTATATTGGATTTGCTCATCCATAATATACTTTAATTTGGGCAACTCCTTAATTTGCTCATCCATAATATACTTTAACAATTAAATAATGTGGGCAACTCCTGGATGGTCAGAGCTCATATTTTCTATATAGACCAACTATTCTGCAAACTTTCAACTGCCACATTCTACAATTTATTCAATAGATTTGGTACTTTTAAACAGGGTAAAACGAAAACAGATAGTTTCTATTACAACATCGGTAGAGGGATTTAAATTGTCCTGTGAGCACTTCTGAAACAAATCATTATATGGTAGTTGTTTATCTTGAGACCTCTTTGGCTACTGGGGCATTCACCTCGGCATGAAAGTGTTCCCTTGCAGTGATGTGCTTGCTAGTGTCAGCACCTTCACACCTTGTAGTTTCTAATGTAAATTAATTTCTATAATCATCTGTTCATGTTGTCGCAAAATGTTAAGGGGAAAACTTTTAAATGGCAGCTATTGTGGTATGAGTGCAAGCCACTTTCCCCCACCCAACCACCCAAGGAAAAGAGAGAGATTATGAGTTACGAAGTCAAATTCATAAGAATTGGAAGCCAAATTCCCGACATTTGTTTTCTTACTCTTCTAGTTATATTTCCAATAAAATTTCTGTTTATAGTGTTGTCTTTCTCTCTGCTACTTTGTTTGATAATGCTTTTTAACCTTACATTCACTGGACTTGTAGGTTTGTAGGTTCATTTACCTCCTTCAATCATGAAAATAGTTTCTTATTTTCCATCCAGTTGATTTCAATTCTTTAAACTAATTATGTATTCTAAAATTTCAAAAGAGAGCAGCGGGGTCGATTTTTAGCATGGGAACAGCTGTAGCAGTGTGGTTGGATAAAGAAAAATTTCGTGATGTTTAGTTCCTTGACAATTTTTCTTGAAGAAATTTGGAGCAATGCTTTCTTGGTGGAGTACCAAAGCTCAGTTAGTTACCGGTGATGAGGCTAGGAATTCTAAAGTAATGATGTAGACACCCCAATTTGACCAAGTCGAATCTTAGGCACCCGTCTCGAATGTGCTCCAATGACGAAAAATGAGAGTTATGCTCAAAGATACTCCCATCGAATGTGCTCTAATGACGAAAAATGAGAATTATGCTAAAAAATACTCCCAAGCAAGCGAAATCACGAATTCGGCTCAAAATCCAAAAAAACCACCAAAAACCATCAGGCCGTGACATTTCTATCCTCACGGACGCTATCTTTTTGAAAACTCTAGAATAGGCTGTGTCCTTGCTATCACGGCCGCTACCTTTTTGAAAACCCTAAAGCAAGCCGCGACTTCTTTTTTCATGGCTGCCACTTTGTTTGAAACCCTAAGCATAGCCTCGACTTTTGAAAGTCGCGACTGTCCTTTTCATTGCCATAAAGGTAGCGGCCGTCACCTTTGGAGTAGCCCAAGAAGTGTCTCAGCAAGGACTACTGGAACGAGATCCCGACCCTCGTGAATCTGATAAGCTACATCTACTAAAGAAGAGCTAGCCTGTCCATCAGAAGACCCCAGAAGAAAACAGGCCAGTAAACAGATACAAAGAGCATAACGATGCTGGAGCTGAACGGGTCGAAATTGATCAATGATCCGAGTCACATCAAGAGCTCCATCATGAGTAACAAGCAAAGCCTCACGTTTGGAGTAGCCACAAAGCTGCATCAACCGGTCTTTGGAACTCGAAAATGGAGTAAGAACTATGACTCTGTCCCAAGACGAGATCTCAAGAAATGCAAAAAAGTCTTCTACTGTCGGGCATAGCTCCTCATATTCGAAACGAAACACGTACACATTGGGACCCCAAAGCTGGGTAGCCCCTCTCAGAAGAGGCCAGTCGATTCTCATGATCTTCAAACAGAATAGCGCATCCAGGTCAAAGTTGACGAAGTTCTTGCGCTCGACCGAGGAGAACTTGCCCATCTATGACAAGAGGGAGTTGTTGAAAGAACAAGCCATGGAAAGACAAAGAGAATAGAGAATATCTCAGACAGTGGGATCTGG
>JAULJZ010219138.1:0-17887 GCA_032270985.1 Heliamphora pulchella | reverse complement strand
TGATTCGTACCTTAGCCCCCGAACCCTCTTTCTCTGGTTAACGTTTTAAGGATCAGTAGCCAATTTTGTTTTTCTTAGTTTTTCTTAAAAACTAAGTGGCGACTCTATTTTCAACAAAAGGAGGTTTCAAAAGTTGGTTTTCAAGGTGTTAAAGTATTTTTCAAAACATCTTTGAATTCTCTTATTTTTAACCCGCAAAACCACAACGGGCGATCTACACGGTCTACCATACAAAATCTCATACGGTGCCATATCGATACTGGATGGATAGCTGTTGTTGTATGCAAAATTTGCTAAATGTAGATGATCCTCCCACGAACCTCTGAAATCAAGGATACAAGACCTTAACATATCCTCCAGAATCTGTATAGTCCTCTCTGACTGGCCATCTGTCTGGGGGTGAAAAGTAGTGTTGAACGTCAAGTTCATCCCCTAAGCCTTCCGCAGACTCTGCCAAAAGCGCGATGTGAAGCACGGGTCTCGGTCTGAAACAATAGATACTGGCACTCTGTGCAATCTGACTACCTCCCCGACGTACAAGCTACTCAATCGTTCCACCAAATCTCTCACTCGAATGGGGAGAAAGTGTGCAAACTTCGTCAACCTATCAACCACAACCCACACGGCGTCGTGTCCTCTAGGTGATCGAGGAAGTCCTGACACAAAGTCCATCGTGACATGCTCCCACTTCCACTCTGATATAGGCAATGATTGTAGCAATCTTGCCGGTCTCTGATGTTCTGCCTTTACCTACTAACAGGTGAGGCATCGGGAAACAAACTGGATCACGTCTCTCTTTATCCCCGTCCAATAAAACTGACAGCATAAGTCATGGTACATCTTCGTGCTTCCAGGATGCACGGCAAGACGAGAATGATGACAGTCACGTAGAAGATCAGCTCGGCATGACTCTGGCACAAACAACCTGCCTGCCAACCTCAGACTCTGATCAGAACCCACAATCCATCCTGCTGTATCCTCGCCACTAGCAACACGGTCTCGTATCATCTGAGCCTCTTGATCCGTTCGCTGGACCTCTAGTACATGTGCTATCAATGCTGGTCGAGTAACTACAAAAAATAAGGTGGCACCCATCTCAATCTCCCTGAGGCACAAATCAAACTCCCTAACATCTGCAAGCATGTCCCACTCACGTATAGCTATAGAAGCTAACGACCCATGAGATCTCCTACTGAGCGCGTCTGCCATACCATTGGCCTTCCTTGGATGATACTGCAAATCAAAATCATAATCCTACAACAGCTCCATCCACCGCCGTTGGCGCAGGTTCAGGTCCTTCTGCGAAAACAAGTATTTTAAGCTCTTGTGATCGGAGAAAATCTCAAAATGCTCACCATACAGATAGTGACACCATGTCTTCAAGGCGAAGACCACAGCTGCCAACTCCAAATCGTGTGTAGGATAGTCCCGCACGTGGGTCTTCAACTGCCGAGAACTGTAGGCTACAACCTTACCCTCCTGCATCATAACACATCCAAGTCCGTCATGTGATGCATCACAGTACACAGTATATCTCAAGCCTCGCTCTGGAATGATCAACACTAGAGGACTAGTCAACCTCGTCTTCAGCTCTTGGATAGCTGATTCACAGGACTCACTCCAAGCAAACACAACTCCCTTCTGCATCAGGAACATCCTCGGTGTAGCGAGTCTAGCAAAGTTCTTCACGAACTGTCGGTAGTAACTTGCTAAACCCAGAAAATTGCAAATCTCAAAGACACTTTTCGATCGCTCCCAACCGGTCACTGCATCTATTTTCGATGAATCCACGTCTACCCCGTCTGTCGACACCACGTGTCTCAAAAATCTCACCTCCGACATCCAGAACTCGCACTTCTCGTACTTCGCATACACGCGGTGCTCTCTTAAAGTCTGTAGTACGATCTACAGGTGATCCTCGTGTGCCTCTCTGGTGGGTGAATATATCAGAATATCATCCACAAACACTACCACAAAGTTGTCTAGGTAAGGATGGAAAATTCGATTCATCAGACCCATGAACGTAGCTTGTGTCTTCATTAGACCGAACGGCATAACCAGAAACTCGTAGTGACCACAGCGAGTCCGAAAGGCGATCTTCGCTATGTCCTCGTGCCTAATCCTCAACTGATGATATCCCAACCTCAAGTCAATCTTCGAGAAGCAGCTCGAATCCCTCAGCTGATTAAACAAGTCATCTATCCTCGGCATCGGATACTTGTTCTTCACTATCACCTGGTTCAGCTTCCTGTAATCAATACACAAACGCAGCGATCCATCCTTCTTCTTCACAAAAAGAGCAGGAGCTCCCCATAGAGAAGTACTCAGACGTATAAACCCCCTGTCAAGCAACTCCTGTAATTGCACCTTGAGTTCACGCAACTCAACGGGTGCAAATCGATAGGACGGTATAGATATGGGAGTAGCTCCAGGAACTAGATCAATAGAGAACTCTACCTCCTGGCTCGGTGGGAACTCAAACAGATCAATAGGAAAGACATCAAGATAGTCGCACACCACCGGAGGTAACTCTCCTCGAACCCCAACTACCTCGTCCAACTTAAGGGCTGCAAAAAGGGAACCCAGGTTACCCTGGTTCTGCACAACACCTGGCATAGACCTTAAACCCTCATCCCGGTCTCCCACAAAACAAAAGCAATCTCCCGCTGGGGTATAAATAATTACCCTTCGTCGATCGTAATCGATGAAGGCACGTTAGGTGGTCAGCCAATCCATCCCTAGGATGACGTCAAATGTGGTCATGTCTAGGATAACAAGGTCGAACTCTAAACAACGACCGGCGACCTCCAACACACAGGATCTACAGACAAGACTCAACGTCACATTCCCACTCACAGGGGTCTCCACGCACATAGTACTACCCAACCAATCCATTTGCAACCCCAATGTAGATGCGAAAGCTGAAGATATAAACGAATGTGATGCTCCAGTGTCGATAAGAACACTGTCCTATGATCTGTAGACTAGAAAGGTACCTCTGATCATGGAGGTGGTAGCAGCAGCATCGGGCACGACCGGTGCTCTGGAAGAACTGGGATCTGCAAGAACATAAGCTCTGGCTGGCACACTGTGGCTCTGCACTATTGACTGCCTACCCGACTGCACTGAAGCTCCTCCCTCTGCAAAACAGGACGTCTGAGCTCTAGGCTGTGAATACATCTGTCTCCCCTGGCCAGATGGAACAGCTGGTGCGCCTGCTGTACTCCGCACACTCCCTCCTCTGGGGCAGTCCCTACGGATGTGCCCAGACTGGCCGCACTCAAAACATACCACTGGCCCTCGCCCCTGAGCCTGTGACTGCGACTGTGCCTGAACAGGCGCTACACTCCTGCACTCAGCTGCACGATGTCCTGGCCGCTGGCATCTATGACAAACAAGCGCTCTCTAATCTGACCTTCCCGTTGAAGCTACGGGTGGCGCGGATGTAGAAGATTGTGGCGGATACGACCCTAATGGATGAGAACTCGGACCAGATGTCCGCCGACGCTTGTCCCTGCGTCCCTGGAATTATGTACGTCCCCCATCTGACTGACCCCTGCTGTCCCTGTCTCTCCGTGTTTCGTTTAGAGTATCCTCCACTTTCATAGCAGTCTCCACCAACTCTGTAAAGACTTGCATCCTGAACGCTGCCACTTTGTTTCGGATAGTGGGCCTCAAATCCCTCTCGAACTATTTCGTACGAAACTCATCAGTAGGTACGATCTTCTGTGCAAGCCTAGATAGGCTAGTAAACTAAGCCTCATACTCAAGCACTGTCATCGTTCCCTGCGTCAGAAACAGGAAGTCCTCTCTATAGCGATCCCTCAGAGTCGTTGGAAAGTATTTCTCCAGAAATATCTTCGTGAATGCCTCCCAAGTGCCTGCCACTGTGGTCTTGGTGAACTTTCACCACATGTGAGCACTCCCTCTTAGATGGAAGGCGGCACATATAACCCTCAGATCATCTTCCTCTATCTAAAGCGAATCCAGAATCCTAGTAACAAGCTCTAGCCACTCAGTGGCAACCGTGGGATTGGGATCCCTAGAAAAGGTAGGAGGGTCCAGATGGCGAAACTCACGCATCGCAACCGTTGCCCTCAGCTCAAGTGTGGTCTCTCTCCCCCTAGAGGCCTCAGCTAGTTGCCAGATGGAGCTGACCATCTCATGCAATAGATCTCCCTCAGCAATAGGTCCTTGGGGTGCATTAGCATCGCCAACATCTGGGACTAGAACGCTCCTTCGGCCAGAACCACGGCCACGGCCTCGATCTCGGCCTCGTTGTTCCCGCGTGGACATAACTCTATACGAAAGCAACATAACAGGATAATAATCCATACAACATGTTATTGCTAATGTAAAAGATAGATAAGCATGCTAACACATAGTCACATAACATCATGTCATCACATCTCACATACCGAGGAGAACCGACAAGGACTCATCCATCTGGATAACTTACTCAGATTCCTTGCTAGAAATCACGTCCGCGAAACGCGTCTCTAACATGGCTCCCAAGTATGTTAATCCAAACACCCGAAGGCAAGACTAATCAATCCTAAGGTCCAACCTCCATACCCACGTATACGCCACAAGCTAAATAAGCTATCATGCTTATGTTAGGAAAACACTGTAACACATGCAATTAAGCACACATACATCATCACAAGGAGATGTACCCTCTTTTCCATAGCCCATAGGTATTCAAACCCAAAGCTCTGATACCAAGTTGTCACGCCCCAAACATCCAGGTCACGCGAAAGCCTACCAAAATACCCATTTAAGAAAATAGGTTTCACAGTTGATAATTAAAATGTACATCATTCGGATAAAAGATTCTCACAGTTCAACTCTCATAAACTGAAAACATGCATCTCATACATGAATAAACATATCGTCAAAAGGCGTACAAAACTAGCCTCAACAGGCATCACATGTGTAAGTACATGTCTCAAAAAGGGAAAACTACAACAAGTCTTCTATCACCTCTGCAACTAGGTCAACTCCTCATGCTCACCTGAAAAGGTTATACAGCAAAATCCCACACCGTGAGCTGAAGCCCAGTAGGAACATAGACAATAAAACTATAAAGCAGGCTATGCAATTACAAACACACAGGCTCTGCCACAGAAGCCAAAAAGGTTTTCATTCCAAAATCGCAAGTTTTCCATCAGACAATTCCGAGTCTCAAAAGGTTTTATCTCATAAAACTCTACATTTTTCATCCTTCAAACTATGCATATCATCCTAACAGATATCATGCCACAGTTAAGGGAAAGCTATAAATAAAATAGTAAGCTCCACTCAGGCCACTCAGCCGAGGAGAAAGATATAATGTAGTCCTATGTATCGACTCTGCCACATAGACAAAGGTAACAACTATTAACTCTCGTCCATTACCCTCGAGCCGTAGATTTAGTAATGAAAAGTTCTATACGGAGTTACAACAACAACGCTATTAACGGAGGTAACCAACTTAGTTTACAGGTTCACACCCAAGGGCACTAAGCACCCACACAACCACTTAGTTTACGGGACCACAACCTGAGGGCACTAAGCACCCACCAATCTCGTTTACGGGGATTAACCCGAAGGCATGTAGGGACCTACTCTGCGAACGTTTTTGGACTTACACTGAGGAGCAATGGAAGCCCAACTCAACACACACACTGCCACGGTACATCTATGGAGAACATTTTTAAAACCCCCATAGCTCAACTACGAAAACTCGTAAAATGATTTATAGCACACATGTATAAAAGGAGATCCAATCCATCAAAATGGAGATCTAAACCCGTTTCCAACAAAATGTTTAAAAGGTGAGACTCAACCCCGCGGGTTAGCTCCAAACCTCCAAAAAGACATTTTTTTCCAGATTCACAAAACACCCCATTTTCAAACCTCTTTCTAAAAACTATGGATACCGCGTATCCGAAACATGTATATAACTGAGAAAAGGCGTAAAAATCCCACTTTTACCCGAAAATCACGGTTACAAACCCCGTTTTCAAACGTCATTTTCAAACCCCATTTTCAAAACTAAGCGGTGTTAGAATGAGAATCCAACCGGATGGACGTGAAGCCCTCGGCCCCGGTAGCAAGGATCCATGAAGGAATCAACAACAAACCAAGCCCCGGGCCCTCAAATCTAGAGAGAAAGAGGAGAAAAGGGATTTCTTAGGTCTGAAGAAAGATTTTTATCTCAAAACACCGCCATTGGAACCTTTATAGAAAACCAAATTTTGCACTATTCAGTTGACCGAACCATTGAGTTCAGTCGACCGAACTCCATAAAACCAGTTCAGTTGACCGGACTGGCCCTTTAGTCGATCGAACTCCACACTAGTGGCGTACCGGAATTTGCTACTGTGTTTCAAGCCAAAAACCAACCCAACCCACCTAACCAAGGTTTGGGAAAGCATAAAACTCATTTACACATGCTTTTCTACAACTTTAAAGCATAAACCATGTATCGATGCTATAAAACATGAAGGAAAAACACGTTATGAATATACAAAACTCAAAATTAAAAGGTTTAGGGTCTCACACTTAGTGTTAGGCCTAGGCGTGTGGATGTTCTCGGGTGTTGATTTAGAGTTTGGAGGCTTTGATTCGAGGTTTAGAGGGCTGAATACGTAGCTTAAAAATAGTTTCTAGGTGAGTTCAGTCGACTAACCCTATTGGTTCAGTCGACTAGATATTGGTTTTGGGGTTCGGTCGACCGAACCTATGGGTTCAGTCAACTGAATCGTGTGTGAGGCGTTTTGGTGGTTTCCAGTTTGTTGTTCAGTCGACTGGGTGTTGGGTCCAATCGACTGAAGTGCTGGAGTGTGTGATCGTGGCTCGATGGTTGGGTTTTGGTTTTCGATTGGTGTCCTACGGTAATCAATTGATTAATTTATGGGAATTAGTCGATTCAAATACATGTGGGTTCCTTTGGGGGTTTGGTTGGTTGTGTCGTGGTTTCGGGGGTCGTGTGGTAACCTCGTGTGTTCGTGTTGATGCCATCCTCGGGGATGATGAGTCGGTAAGATGTGGGTGTTTGTTATGTGTTGAGTGTTTGGGCCCGTGGTTCCTTTAGGGAAAGAGTCTTGGGTTGTGAACCGTGAGACTTTTGGGTTTTTAGTTGGCCTTTGGGCTAGGCTTGGTTGTTATATGTGGTTATGTGCTTTTATAACGGGTTTATGCATGCTATAACTGTAGTTTATTCATGCATGGATTATGTAATGTGATTTACATGGCTTTCGATGGCGTTATGTGTAATGTAGTTTATACTTTAAGATCCTGAGTTTTATAGGCATGTGGATGTGGAATACGAGGAACGAATGCATGTAGTGCATGTTGCATGGGTGCAGGTTTATGTGAGTCACGTGCGTAGCATGTGACATGGTTTGTGATACGTAGTGATAGTACGTAATTTTATGCAGTTAAATCCTGATTAGGTTATGCATAGTTGTATGGAATGAGATCGATGGCTATGTTAGCTCTGGCTGACGGAGATTACGTTAGGGTTACGACCCTTCAGTTAAAGTCTAAGAAGATTACGTTAGGGTTACGACCCTTCGGTTAAAGTCCATAAAGAAGCGTTTGATAGGGCTACGGTCTGTCAGTGCAAGTCCGTAAAGAGGTGTTCGATAGGGCTACAGTCCGTCGGTAAAAGTCCGTAAAGATGGATTGACGGGGGCTACGGTCCATCGGTGAAAATTTGAAAAGATACATGGATTGCATGAATTGCATTATGGGACAGATAGACCAGTTTTCAAATTGTTTTAAGAGTCATGTGAATTGCGATCTAAAAACCATTTTCAAACTATTTTTCAAAACTCCTGTGAGTGAGTCTAATGATGGTTTATATCCTCGCTTTCCCTTGCATTTGAAAACTGTTTTAAAGGCTTGAAAGAGAGTCAATAAATGCACTTCAATTTCCTAGCATGTTTTGTTTATATTGCATGCTTGTCTAGTTTTTGCTGAGCCTTGGCTCACGGTGTGGGATAAAATATTTTCAAGTACTGATAACGTGCGCTGATTTGGGGTTGCTGGTTGGGAGCAGAAGAGTTATAGTCTTCCTTTTTGTCCTTCTGTATTATGTATGCTTAATACATGTTTCTCGGCGTTGGAACCGTGTAGTGCAAGCTTTTGGTGTTGGAGCCTTGTAATGTATACCGTTTGGCATTTATATACAATGCATGTATGTTTATTTTGAGAGTGTATTCTCGGGTTGGGTGTATGCTTGGTAATTTTTGGGTGTTTCACGTGGTCTGGAGTTTGGGACGTGACAATTTGGTATCAGATCTCTGGGTTCGAATACCTAAGAGCCGTGGGAAGAGGTTGCATCACCGTGTGAGGTCGATTGCCTGTGCTTGACTGCATGTGTTTAGATGTTTTAATAACATGATCGTGTCAGCATGTTAAATATGTGAACGATGTGTATATGTGAGCATGGGAGGTTGAATCTTAGGAGTGATAGTCCTGCCTTTGGGCGTTTGGATTAACAAACTTGGGAGCTAAGTTAGAAATGCGTTTAGCTGATGTGATTTCTAGCAGGGAATCTGAGTAGGTTATCCAGATTGACGTGTCATTCTTGTTGGTTCTCTTCGGTATGTGGGGTTGTTTAGCATGAACTTATGTGGCTATGTGTTAGCATGCTTATGTGGTTAAGCGTTTTCGTTCATGTTATGTACTGCGTCTCATGTGTTGTTTTCTTTCATATAGACGCGATGTCGGCGAGACGAGGGCGAGGCTGTGGTCAAGGCCGTGGCCGTGGTGTTGGCCAAGGGGATGTTCCTATCCCTGATGCTGGGAATGCAAGTGCTCCCTAAGGACCGTGTGAGGCCATAGAGTTGCTGCGTGCGATGGTGGTTGCCTTCGGTCAGCTAGTTGAGGTTGTTAGGGGAGAGAGTAGGATCCGGCAGGATGGTGGAGGTGCTCAATTTTAGGGGTACGGGAACAAATGCTAGAGGTATTCTGGTTCTAGTTCATGTTATGGGGATTGCATCAGCAGCAGTTTCATGTATCAGTACCTGTGGTGGCTTCATCTGGGAGGCAGGAGCTGGAGCAGAGGGAGGTTAGATGCTACCGGTGCAAACAGCCAGGACTCACGTGCGAGAGTGCTCGCAGTGTCTGCAACCGAGGCAGTGCCAGTATCCATGGCTGAGGTAGTTCAAGGGTTCTACCCCAGTTCAGCAACAGAGGAGGGAGCCGCCAATTTGTTTCAGATGTGACCAGCCTGGACATATCCGCAGGACTTGCCCGCAGAGAGAGTGCATCGAGTAGGGCAGGCACATCAGAGGGTTCATTTTTGCAGGATCAACAGTAGTATCCTGCAGTACAGAGGTCCAGGATTGCGGGTGGGGGTACGTTAGTTCAGATTCCAGATGGATTACCCAGATTGACACAAGGCCGAGTGTATATCCATGGCGCTCCCAGCTCCTTGAGGGCGCCAATCGTATCTGATGATGCAGCTAGTTCTTCAGGGAGCAGAGGTACTTTCTAAGTATATAAGCCTTGGACCAGTTTCTTCATTACATCTGTTTGGGAGTTGATGATGGTTTTCGTGGATGATGTGCTGTGTTGAGGCAGTAGTTGGTGTGGTTGTGAGGTTGGGGTGAGTTGTAGATCCCGAGTCTTTGAGATAGTTGGCCATTGTCTAGGATGCCTGACCTTGTTTGACTATATCTTAGGAATGGGTTGGCTAACCATCTCGTATACCTGTGTTGATTGTGATCACCAGGTTGTTTTTTCTGACCTTGAGTTGAATTTCGGGGAAAAAATTCCTTTAAGGGGGTAGAGTTGTGAGCCCTGACTCGTTTTCTTTTTTGGCGTTTTTGGACGCACGTTGTGGGTTTTCATTCGAGAATGTTTTTTTTTGCTTTTGATGCATGATCAGGCTTAGATATACATGCAGGGTAGGTTCCCAGGTCTGTGGGCTACTATGGGGCAAATTTTAAAAATTTCAAAAAAAGATATTTTGGAGGCCTATAAATATCTGGAGTTACATATTTTCAAAAATATATTTTCCAAAACTTTTTCAGTAAGTTTCCTATTTTTTCTCTGCCTTCTCTCTAAGTTCTCGGGGGCTTGGGGCACGGTTTTTAACGATCTAACAGCGGATCCTTGCTTCTGGCGTCGTGGGCTACGCAACTATCGGGTAAAAATTTCATTCAGGCAAAGCTCAATTTTGCACGTGGATCGAGGTGTTGAGTTTTGAACTCACCGAGGTAGGATTCTAGACTAATATGTTTTATAAGGATGCTATGGGTAATCGGTTGTCTTTTTACTGGTTAGATTGCTGTAGATCTGAGTTTGAATCAATTTAGGTTTTTGGGTTTAAAATCTATTTTTTGTCGATTTTGTGGATGAAATCGGGTATCGGGTGTTTCTTTTGAGGTCTTAGTATTAGGCCTAAGCATGTGGATGTTCTCGGGTGTTGATTTGGAGTTTGGAGGCTTCGATTTGAGGTTTAGAGGGCTGAACCCGTAGCTTAAAAACGATTTCTGGGTGAGTTCAGTCGACCTAACCTATGGGTTGGTTTTGGGGTTCGATCGACCGAACCTATGGGTTCAGTCGACTGAACTGTGTGTGAGGCGTTTTGGTGGTTTCTAGTGTGTTGTTCAGTCGACTGGGGTTTGGGTCCAATCGACTGAAGTGCTGGAGTGTGTGATCGTGGTTCGATGGTTGGATTTTGGTTTCCAATTGGTGTTCTATGGTTTTCAATTGATTAATTTATGGGAATTAGTCGATTCAAATACCTGTGGATTCATTTTGGGGTTTGGTTGGCTATGTCGTGGTTTTGGGGGTCGTGTGGTAACCTCGTGTGTTCGTGTTGATGCCATCCTCGGGGATATGATGAGTTGGTAAGATGTGGGTGTTTGTTATGTGTTGAGTGTTTAGGCCTGCGGTTCCTTTCGGGAAAGAGTCTCGGGTTGTGAACCGTGAGGCTTTTGGGTTTTTAGTTGGCCTTCGGGCTAGGCTTGGTTGTTATATGTGGTTATGTGCTTTTATAACGGGTTTATGCATGTTATAACTGTAGTTTATTCAAGCATGGATTATGTAATGTGATTTACATGGCTTTCGATGGAGTTATGTGTAATGTAGTTTATGCTTTAAGATTATGAGTTTTATTGGCACGTGGATTTGGAATATGAGGAACGAATGCATGTAGTGCATGTTGCATGGGTGCAAGTTTATGTGAGTCGCGCGTGTAGCATGTGACGTAGTTTGTGATACGTAGTGATAGAACGTGGTTTTATGCAGTTAAGTCCTGATTAGGTTATGCATAGTTGTATGGAATGAGATCGATGGTTATGTTAGCTCTGGCTGATGGAGATTACGTTCGGGTTACGACCCTTCGGTTAAAGTCCGAGAAGATTACGTTAGGGTGACAACCCTTCGGTTAAAGTCCATAAAGAAGCGTTTGATAGGGCTGCGGTCCCTCGGTGCAAGCCCGTAAAGATGTGTTCGATAGGGCTTCGGTCTGTCAGTGAAAGTCCGTAAAGATGCATTGACGGGGGCTACGGTCCATCGGTGAAAATCCAAAAAGATACATGGATTGCATGAATTATATTATGGGACGGATATACCAGTTTTTAAATTGTTTTAAGAGTCATGTGAACGCGATCTAAAAACTATTTTTAAACTATTTTTCCGGACTCCTGTGAGTGAGTCTAATGATGTTTTGTATCCTCACTTTCTCTTGCATGTGAAAACTATTTTAAAGGCTTGAAAGAGAGTCAAAAACTGCACATTGATTTCCTAGCATGTTTTGTTTATATTGCATGCTTGTCTAGTTTCTGCTGAGCCTTGGCTCACGGTGTGGGATAAAATATTTTTAGGTACCGATCACGCGCGCTGATTTGGGGTTGCTGGTTGGGAGCGGAAGAGTTATAGTCTTCCTTTTTGTCCTTCTGTATTATGTATGCTTAATACATGTTTCTCGGTGTTGGAACCGTGTAGTGCAAGCTTTTGGCGTTGGAGCCTTAATGTATGCCGTTTGGCATTTATATACAATGCATGTATGTTTATTTTGAGAGTGTATTCTTGGGTTGGGTGTATATTTGGTTATTTCTGGGTGTTTCACGTGGCCCGTAGTTTGGGGCGTGACAGGGCCTAAAGGAAAGATGAATACATACGACCCTGTATGCTGTGAAATATGATCTGACCTCAACCAAACTGTCTAATGATCTGGTGTGGATAGTAGAAGGTGGAGACCAATTAGCATGACATCTGGATGGTCCATAGTGGTTAAAGTCGTAAAAGGGATCCGCCACCAGGAGCACTGCCAAGTGATGTCTCTTTCAGTTAGAAAAAAAAGATATTATCTCCAAGCTGCCTCAGTAGTGCATATCGAGTAAAAAGGATGATAGACAAAGGTAACAATGTTGTACCCATTCGAAGCCAATTTCTGTAGAAGATTTACTTTTGCTATCAGCCAAATCTAAGAGAGAGAAAAGAGGTAAGAATTGAGAGAAATCAGCAAAAGGAGAGATATGTGGAAAAATAAAGAGAAGTAGTGGAAAAAGGAGAGAAGATCAATAAAATCTGAGAGAAATCAGCAAAAGGAGAGAAGAGCAGTAAAAATCGAGAAAAATTGACAAAAGGAGAGAAGAGAAGAAAATGAGAGATTTGAGTTTTACTTAAAGAAGTAGAGGATTACCGAAAAAGAACGTGGTTACACCTCGATGGATAGCATCTAGACCAATCAGGGTCTCAGCCAAAACTAGGGGCACGAAGTCCTTCTCTAACCTTATTTGCTCAGCAATGTCCACCAGAATAGTGCTAACCTAGCTATCACAGGAAATAAGAAGGTACTGGGCAAGTAGATAGATGTATAGAACATAACGAAGCTGCAATTGGAAGCAAGGGAACCGATAGGGCAGAATCTGCGTCCAGTGAATCCCCATGGACGAAGAAAGAAATCTCTTGGCCAGTCAGACCACAAAGATGCATGATTTACTTCTTCGTAGAGACGAATATGGGAGGTATTACCACGAACTCCCGTGGGACGAGATCAAGAATGTCGGAGAACTCCTTTACAGTGGGGCATAACTCTTCAAGACCAAAGCAGGAAACATGAGCCCGTAGATCATAAAAGTTGTGTAGCAGCCCTCAGCAATGGCTTGTGGATCATGCCCCTAGTGTTCTAGGTTTTCTAAGCCCTAGTGCATTAGGTATCCCTCTTTAAAATCCTAGTCATATGTGAAGCGTTGTCTAGGTCATAGGTTCGTGAGACGACTCTTAGGTCTTCTAAGCCCTGGTGCGCCGGCCAAACTTTGTTAAAATCCTAGTTATATGTGAAGCATTGACTAAGCACCCTAAGCTCTGGTGTGCCAGGTAAAACCCAACCCTAAGTTTGTGTGTGAGTGATGATCCTTAGGTTTTCTTCAAACCCTAGTCCATAAGCTGTCTAAGTCCTAAGTCCAGAAGGTGTCTTAGGTTTATCTCCAGACCTTAGTCTATAAGGTATCTAGGTCCTAAGTCCATAGGTGTCCTAGTTTTTTCTCTAAACCCTAGTTCGTAAGGCGTCTAGGTCCTAAGTCTTAAAGGTGTCTTAGGTTTTTTTTAAAATCCTAATTCATAAGGCGTCTAGGTCCTAAGTTCAGAAAGCGTTTTAGGTGTTCTCCAAATCCTAGTCCATAAGGCGTCTAGGTCCTAAGTCTAGAAGGTGTCTTAAGTTTTTTTTCAAACCCTAGTCCATAAGGCATCTAGGTCCTAAGTCCAAAATGTGTCTTAGGTTTTTCTCTAAACCCTAAGTCCAGAAGGAGTCTTAGGTTTCTCAAGCCCTAGAAAACTAAGCACCCTAAGCCCTGGTGTGCTAGGCAAATTTTTTTAACCCTAGGTTCGTGTGTGTGTGTGATGATCCTTCGGTTCTTTCAAGCCATAGAAGACTAGGCACTTAAGTCTTAGTGAGCTAGGTATATCTTTCAAACCCTAGGTTCATATGTGTGTGACGATCCTTAGGTTCTCTAAAAAATCCTAGTCCATAAGGTGTCTAGGTCCTAAGTCTAGAAGGTGTCTTAGGTTTTCTCCAAACCCTAGTTCATAAGGTATTTAGGTCCTATGTCCAGAAGGTGTCCTACGTTTTCTCCAAACCCTAGTTCATAAGGCATCTAGGTCCTAAGTCCAGAAGGTGTCTTAGGTTTTCTCCAAATCTAAATTTAGAAGGCATCTAGGTCCTAAGTCCAGAAGGCATCTTAGGTTTCCCAAGCCCTAGTGTACTAGGCATCCTATGTTCCAAGCCCTAGTATGTTAGGCATCCTGTCTTTCAAGCCCTGCTCCTCAGGCACCCTAAGTCCAGAAGGCGTCTTAGGTTTTTCAAGCCCTACTTCCCAGGCACCTATGTTATCATTGCTTTTTTATGTGTTTTTAACGCCCCTATGATGTGTTTATTTTCCTGTTTTTGGGATTTAAAAAAAATTTTAAAGCCTTAACTCAGCTTTTAATTATTTTTATGCTGTGCCTCGTCCCGAGTGTTTAGGTTTTGACTCGACCTATTAATTTGTGATTATCCTTTTTGATAAAGATACTTTTAAGCCTTAACTCGGTTTTTAATTATTTTTATCTCGTTTCTGTTCTAAATTTTTAGGTCTTGACTCGACCTATTAATTCGTGATTTTTTTCCCGATGAAGATAGTTTTAAGCATTGACTCGATTTTTAATTATTTTAACCTATGTTTCGTCTCGAATTTTTTGGTCTTGACTCGACTTATTAATTTGTGATTTTCCTTTCCGATGAAGATGGTTTTAAGCCTTGACTCGGCTTTTAATTATTTTTATCCCATTATCGTTCCGAGTTTTTAGGTCTTGACTTAACCTATTAATTCGCAATTGCTTCCCCGATTAATATAATTTCTAAGATCTTGACTCAATCCTTTTAATTATTTTATCCCTAACCAAGTTCTAATATCTTGACTCCATTTTTGACTTGTTTGTTTGTGCTCCCTTTAGATCTTGACTCGATCTTTAGGGTTTATTTGATTATATCAATGATTGCATCTGTTAGCCCAAAGGCTTTTTATATGGATTTTGATGATTTTTATAATTTTATTTTCTAAGAATAAATGGCTTTAAAAAGAATAATATTTATATTTTTTTTAAAAAAAGTGTTGACACATATTGAACAAATGAGTTGACACTTTTAGCCAAAAGAAATGACCTATCTCTCAAAAGGATTAAAACACCTAAATATTCTTGAGAATATTTTGTGTTGAACCCAATTGATAATTGAGTCAAAACTTTAAGGCAATGTATACTTAAAAAAATATCAAGTGTATCAACCCTTTGAACAAATAGTTTGAAACCCTAACCATTTGATAATGATGCTTTCAGGTATAAAAAGTTTGTGTCGACACAAATGAATTTTGTGTTAACATAAAAGAGCCGAAGCTCTCTAGACTCAAAATGAGTTGACACAAATTGATTTTGTGTCGACACAAAAGTGGTTTCACACTTGGAACTTTGAGTCGACACAAATGCTTAATGAGTCGACATAAAAGAATCGAGGCCTCCTACAGATTTTAGGTGTCAACACAAAATTAAAGATGAGTCGACACAAATATCCCGAGCCCACCTGAAGAAATTTGGTGTCAACACCAATGTCCAAATGAGTCGACACAAATATACCGAGGGCTCCTATAGAAGTTTAGTGTCGACACCAAAGAAGATTTGTGCCCACACAAATGGTCCTGTCTCAAATGCTGAAGTTCAAATGAGTTGACACAATATCCATTTGTGTCGACACAATGGTATTGGTGAGGAAGATTGTAGAATTTGTTTTGACACGTCAGAAGAATTGTGTCGATCTAATCACTTGATGATCCTTGCCCTAGACATTTTGTGTCGACAACAAAGGTTTTTGTGTCGACACCTGTAACGTAGATTCAAATTCACGGCATACTTTAACAATTGGATTTTTAACATTTAATTCCCTCACCTACCTTCAACGATTATAAATGCTCAAGAGCTTATATAAGGAGTTACTTCTCAGCATTTAATCTCTCTAGAGATTTACAATCACTGTTCTATTACTTGATTCAAACTCAAAATCCTCAAGCTCTCATTTATTGCTGAACTCTAGCTTTTGTTCCTCATCTCTCTTTACCACTTCATTTATTGTTAATCAATTTCTATAAAAAGAGTGAGTGTTACTCATTTATTTACTTCATTTATTGTATTCAAGTGTGAGTCACCCTTTATTCTTTGAGTGAGTGAATAAATCTCATCAAAGAAGAGTTTAAGAGTGATTAGAAGAAAACATGGGATTATTTTCATAGGATCTTCTTAAAGCTGTATAGACTTTTGAATGTGTCCGTAAATATTCGTTTGCTCAAGCAAAGTCTTGAGGTTGTAAGACTTTGAATGCGCCCGTGAAGCATTCTGTATAGTAAAAATTCTCAAGAAAAAACTTGAAGAGTGGACGTAGGCTTGGAAGAAGCTGAACCACTATAAATCCTTAGTGTCCGGTTCATTCTCTCTATCCCTAACCTCTTTAATATTTGCATTGCTTTAATCTTTGATTATCTTGCTATATTTGTTTGATATATTAAAACGTTTTCGAAAAGGTGTTAAAAATTGTTATTTATTTATTAAGACCCAATTCATCCCCCCTCTTGGGTTGCCTAGAACTAATAATTGGTATCAGAGCTTGGGCTCTTGTTTTTTACTTAATCGTCTAAGAGTTTATATGGCAACTACTAGCATTAGACCTACATAATCCGAAGGTCAGTCGACCAATAGATCTCCCTCGTTTAATGGAACAAATTACAATTATTGGAGGGCTAGAATGAGATTCTACATTCAAGCCGTAGACTACGACATTTGGTGGGTTATTATTAATGGACCCAAAAGACCCACAAAAATCGTTGAAGGGGCTTCCGTCCCTAAACCAGAAGCTAAATAGATTGAAAATCACATCAGAGAGATCCAAAAAAATGCTAAGGATATGAATCTCCTATATTGTTCACTTGACCCAAATGAGTTCAATAGGATCTCAATATGTGACACTGCAAAAGAAATATAAGATAGACTTAAAGTTACCGATGAAGGTATTGACCAAGTGAAGGAGTGCAAAATAAGCTTGCTTGTGCATAACTATGAGTTATTTAAAATGAAGCATGATGAAACCATATCTGATATGTTTACTCGCTTCACTGACATTATTAATGGACTAAAATCTTTTAGGAAGATTTATATAAATGCAGAAATAGTGAGAAAAATTCTTAAGTGCATGCGTAAGAGTTGAGAAGCTAAGGTCACAGCCGTCCAAGAAGCCAAAGACCTCAACACACTCAGCCTAGAAGAACTTCTTGGATCTCTCATGACTTATGAGATGAACATAAAGATGGACGATGAGGATGACAACAAAAAGAACAAAGGCATTGCCTTTAAGTCCTCAACTCACGATGAAGAATCCGATGAAGACTCCTCAACTGATGAGAACGAAGACATGGCCCTCATCACAAAGAAATTCAAGCGGCTTCTTAGAAATAAGAAATAAGGAGGAAGAAAGTTGTTCAAGAAAGAAGAACACCGAGGAGAGCTTACCAAATTCAAAGGCGACTCAAGAAAATTCAAAAACGACTACAAAAAAGAGGAAATCATCTGCTATGAGTGCAAGAAGCCTAGACATGTCAAAGTTGAATGTCTTTTGCTTAAGAAGCAATTCAAAAAGGGCTTCAAGAAGACTATGATAGCTGCATGGGGCGAAAGTGATGACAGCAGCTCTGAAGATGAAAAAGAAAAAAACGAAGTTGCAAATCTATGCCTCTTGGCTAGAAAAGATAATGAGGTAACCCATGATTCCTTCTCTTTAGATGAGCTACAAAATGCATTTGAAGATTTGCATGATGAATTGAGAAAAATGGGTGCTAAGAACTCTATTTTAAAGAAGTTGGTT
>JAULJZ010219127.1:0-17888 GCA_032270985.1 Heliamphora pulchella | reverse complement strand
GGGGGGGGGGGGTTGAAATAAATAAAGAAGAGATTTTAATGTGCGGTTAATCAAAAGCATTTCCCTAGGACAAGTACAGAGGGTGAAAAGTTCAGCTCAAACAAAAGAAATTGGTGGGTTAGAACGTTAGAGCCATAGTTTAACTCAAAATCTGGGGGGATTCCCTTCAGGTGGAGTAAACTAGTGTGTAAATTGGCGGAACCCTTGACAATTAAATAAAATTTTAGAATGTGTTGAATATATACGTATATCCATAGAGTATTAAATGGAGGAGCTTGGGATAACTTGTGAGTTGTTGGTGAAATGAGGACTTAATTATTTGATTATGTAATTGACTTTACTTTAGGAAAACTAGTTGAAGAATTGGGGTATATATATATAACTTAATAAAACTTGAAACACGTCATTTATTTACTAGTGACTTGAAAATTAACTTTATAGTTATTTGCATGATTGGAAGTTAGCATGTAAAGACCTCAAATTACTTAAATAAGATGCGATTATTCGAGAAAATCAAATAAAGTACTGATAAATGGGAATATTAATACGAGTATTAACCAATGAAACTTGTTAGTTAAGTGATATATATATATATATATATATATATATATATATTTGATATTCATGCATAAGGATAAACGGCAATGAATTTGGATGGTTTCATGAATTGGTTATACGATGTATTTAGATTCAATCTACATTGTGAGTTTTAGCGTATGAATTGAATATAGTTATGATGAAATCATAGGGTAATGATAAATGATCCAATAAAATGTTAAATGTGAAGTTTATGATCGTTTACTATCGTTTACTTGGACTTTGTGACATGAGAAATATGGACTTAAAATTGAATCAATAACTAAGATTGAAATCATCAAGTGGGAACGTAATAAAGATAAGTTAATAATAAGACATTGATGTACGAGTATGAGACAAGATTTGAGACTCACGGTACTGAAATGAAAAGATGTAAAAAATTACAATGATTAAAAGAATGTGATTCGAGAACTTGTGATTTAATTAAGAAGTATGGAATTTTTGGTTTGTGCATGGTATAATGATTGATTAATGAAATTAATTTGAGCCTTATAATTTTATGAACAATGAGCATTAGTTGGGATTTATAATGAGAAGAGAATGATTTGAAAATATGTATTGGTGAAATTGAATTGGGGAGGTGGACTCCCGGTTATTAATGAAAAAATGATAATTAATCTGATATTGAACCAAGGATGATTGATATGGATGTGATTAGTTGGGCTTGACTAGCTCCGCGGTGAAAAATCGAAAACTTGCGCAAGCTGGGTACCGTGTTTCCTCGGGTTAGCCCTCGTAAAACGGATTTGGATACCGTGTTCCCTCAGCTGAGGTCCGTAAAACGGGTATTGTCGTGGTGAGTTATAGAGTTATCTATTACCCAATGTTTTCGCGTAGTCTATTGGGGGAATAGAGAGGAGTTTCTATAAGCTGCACTCGACGTGGATATCTGATGATTGTCGTGGTGAGTTATAGAGTTATCTATATTACCCAATGGTTTCGCCTAGTCTATTGGGGAAATAGGGAGGGATTTTTATAAATTGCACCCGACGAGGATATCTGATGATTGTAGTGGTGAGTTATAGAGCTATCTATTACCCAATAGCTTCACGTAGCCTATTGGAGAAATAGGGAGGCGTTTATATAAGTTGCACCCTACGTCGGTTCAGTATTGGATTGATAAAATGAAATGTAACTGTGGATAAAGGACTTTTGAACTGAAAGAAAAGGTAATGGTTTTATTATAGACAAGTGTGCGTAGGTATCTAATAACTTATAAAAAAAGAAAATGAGACTGAAAGTGGTAACTAAAGAAAGATAAAGAGAGAGATTGTAATTTATGTCAAGAGAAGAAAAGAAGGAAAATAGAAGAATGTCAATAATTGAATTAGGATGAATAATGAGCCTAATAAGAATGAGGAGATAGACAGAGAAATGAGAAATTTTAGAAGAATGTAAATCTAAATGTTGGATAACGAACCAAAGAAAATTGAAATGTGGATAAAAAACTGATAAATTGAAGAGAAAGTTAATGGTTTGAGACTGAATATGGTGGGAAAAATGGTCTTCAGTAATCGATCAATGAGAAAATAGAAAGGGAATGAATAAAGTGTGAATCTATAACCTCATGGAAAATGTGATGAAGTAAATAAATGTGAGTAATGAGTTTAACGAATTTGAGTACTAAAAGAAAATGAAATCTGATGCTAAAGAAGGTGAAATGATAAAAAGGATTAATGGGTTTCAGAAAAAGAATAAAAATGAACTAATGCACTTTTTTAATTTAAAATAAGTATGGATTATAACTCGGTTATGAAAATATTATTTTTAAAGTTGCACACAAAAGCATATTCATTCACACCTCACAAATCATGCATTGCACTTTGTTTAGTTTTTACCCTACGAGTTTCGGCTCACGTTGGTTGCATCAAACATTTTACAGGTTTTAATAAAGAAGAGTCAACAATGGTTGGGGTCTTAAAGAATGTTTTGAAAGAAAGGAGCAATTTTATTATTATGATTTACGGATGTGATTATATATATATATATATATATATGTTTAAATTTTATGTATTTGTTTCAAAGTATTGTATTGGAAAACGTCATGAAAACGAGATCGTTTTGGATGAATGTAATTAGTATATGAATTCAGTGAGATGCATATATGATCTAATGCACATGGAAATGGATGTCATAATCATGAAATGAGGCTTGTTAGTTATTATGTAGTTTAATTCTGTATAGCCGATACGTAGTTGTGGTTGTGAATTGGAATCCAGGCGATGCCTGAGTATAGAATATTATTTGGATTCTACAGGTTTACAGGAAACTTGGGATAGTCCAAAAAACAGAGGAGACTTCGCCCAAATTTTTAATTTTTATACTTAGATTATTTTGTAAATATGGGAGTTATTTCTTTTAAAATGGGTTAAGGAATTCAAAGGAACATCATTAAAGAAGTTCTGTTCATAAGAACGGGTTATAATGTGGGAATCACGCGTCTCAGAGTTGAGGGCGTGACAAATTCATAGTTGTATCTTTGAAAGTGTACTGTGATTTTGATTTGTTCTTTTTTTTTTTGGGTAATTATTTTGAATTGTTCTTAAATATGTAGGAATTGCATTGGAAGACTCGGATCTCACCACAAGATTTTGTGGTAAGTTAGTAGTTTTATAATTTATTGAATTGATCATTGGACCTATTTCTAGGTGGTTATTTGTTTATTATAAAATGGTTTTCAAAAAAAAAAATGCAATTCTCATGGGGTCTTCTTCTCAAAGATGTCTTAAGACTTGGCATATAATTATGAGGAGAAATCAAAGAGGTCTGTATTTCTATCTTCTTCAACTAAAATAATGTGTGTTTGTTTGTGTGATCGTAGTAGAATTGAAAGATTTCATTTGTCTAACGAGCCTGTTTTAAAAAACAGTTAAGCTTTGCAATTTGTGAAGTTTTAGAATATTTGTCCTATTGAGCCTTGAATGCAGCTTTTGTATTTTCATTTTGAAGGGGACACAACCTAATACCTATTGCTTGCTCTACTACTTTGGGAAGACGATTTCATCATTTGTAATAGGAAATAACAAATATCTTATCGGGAATTTTCGTCACTGACTTATACAAAGCTTTGGTGTTGCATTAAAAACTACCATTTTTGATCAACTAAATCCCAAACCTTACAAATCTAATCTCTCAACTCAAGGAAGAAAAAAAACTCAATGTTTTAATTCCCAAACCCGCATTACACCTCCAAATCAAACAAATCCCCTGTAAATGCTCGGAAATTCAAATGAAACCAAGTAATTTAAAACACCATATGCATTCATGCATTATATATATGTTCGCACAAAGGAGTGGCTATCACACCGCGAAACCCGGGTCACGTGAACCATCTAAGAAAAACCCGTTTTATGATTCCAAGTTCCATCAAAACCACCCGAGCTCACACGGCTCCAAGAACGTAAATGAAAGCGAGGTTAAAACCTTTGAAAAGCGCACATTCGAGGGTTTATTTTATGTATAAGAACATTCCAAAAGAATAAGGTCTTGGTCCACAAGAGCTAAACTTTTAAAACAAACAAACAAAATTTTTAGAAAATTGCCCAGATCGATCGATCGGTCAAGAGACCGATCGAGCGGTCTTTAACAGTTCACTGTTTTTTCCATGCCTGTGAAACAACCTAGACTTACACAAGACCGCTCAATAGACCGATCGATCGGTCTATCAAGCAGTTTGGCTCTGGACCATTTTTTTTTTAAAAATCCAACTTTTTGCCCTCACCACTTTACTATTTTTCAACATTTTTTAAAGCTTTCAAGGCACAACCAAGCCATCTAAAACTTGCTAAAACAAGGTTCAAAATCCTCCATCGATGCAAAAGAGTTGATAGAAGCATAAAACCAACCGAAAATGATAACCATTTCATACAATTGTGAAAACATACAACCAATCCAGTGTTTCTCTCATAAGCATACAACATTCATGCATTGTTAACAAGGCCTCAAGGCTTACAAAACATATGCTTAAAGTCCAAAACATGGGACGTCATTTACATGATCCAACAACAACAAAAAAAAAAAAACTAAGAAATAGTCTTCCGCCACCTCCGGGGCTCCTCTAGATCAAATTGTGTAATCAAATTCATCTGAAAGTTGTTAAATCCCACAACGTGAGCCGAATCCTAATAGGAAAAGACTAGCATGTATTAAAAGTATAATATGCAATCACGGATTATATAAACAATACGACTACATAAGCCTTAAAATGTTTTTTCATCTTCAAAACCACCAGTTTTTATATAATCCAACATCATCCAACAGTTTATCAAAAATAAACAACACGTTATTATCCAGCCAGGTTTCCACAACCCACAATGATTCCTATGTACCGACTCTGTTGCACCGGAGACAAAGGTAACAACTATACACTCTCGCTTATTAGCCTAGGTCCGGGGTGTAGATACCCCACTCTGACCAAGCCGAATCTTTGGCACTCATCTCGAATGCGCTCCAATGACGAAAGTATGAGAATCATGCTCGAGGATACCTCCAAGCAAGCAAAATCATGAATATGGTTCAAAACCCAAAAATCTTAAACAATCCTTTAGGCCGTGACATTCTCATCCACATGGCCGCCACCTTTTTGAAAACCCTATAACAGGGTCGTATCTTTACTCTCACGACCGTAACCTTTTTGAAAACCCTAAAATCAAGCCGTGACTTTCTTTGTCACGGCCGTTGTATTTTTATCAAGGCCGTGACTTTTTCTTAGTTTGATCAATTACCCGGACCCAATAGAAGTTCTGGAAAAAAGGTGAAAACAAACAAAAAACAAAATAAAATTAAACATTTCTCTACAGCAGAACATTCTAACAGAGAGAAAATAAGTGGCACCTTACTACTTATTTGGCATTAACATCAATCCATCTAGTCAACCTACACTCAGCCCAATCATAAAAAACAAAAAAATAATTTAAGCATACTTTCTTGAACAACATATTCACAATCCAATGACCAAACAAATTCCAATGTTGAACCAAATGACCTATTTTTCCATGCCAAAGCTGTATATATATAATATACTCACCATCTCCACAAACAACAACAAACCTCCCATTGCGATTGCGCTTTAAGCTCTAGAAACAAAATTCAGTTTTAACAAGAAGAGAACTCATGTGAACAAACCATGATGGCACTGATGTGGATCACAATCAACATTCATTGCTAATAGTTTCAAAGAAAATCATGCATTTTAAGATTTTGAATTTTTATATAAATTAAGTAAAATGATAACTAAAAGAATTAGAAATGAATCCAATGATAGTTTGAATCTGTCTTGCGTGTTAATCTATGAAGAAAGTCAAATTTTATCTCGTAAGACGGTATGAGTACAGAAACCAATAGGCATCAGTGATTACCACCGTGAACTAAAATATCAATTAAGACCCAACTGGCAATTATGCTCCCGTGTGTGTATATGAAGAGTGGGGAGAAATGAAAAGAGTGTGTATATGAAGAGTGTGAGGGAGAAATGAAAAGAGGAGAAGAAGAAAAAATCTTGATGATCTGTAGTGCAAGGAAAGCAAACCAAACAAAAACAAGCCGCCCAAGTTCCTTCCAGCAAAGATTCTTAATTATACTAACTGTGATGATTATACATATTAGCTTTTGGTTATCTTTGAAAGTGAAAAGGGCTTTTGGCTCAAATATCTTCTTCAAGAATTCTTATCCGTTATGACTTTGTACGAGTTCTGATTTCAAGAAAGCCCAAAACACAATTCAAAAAGTAAAATTCTATAATTCAGTAGATAAAAAACATGGCTACTAGATTCAATCTGAGCTTAAAGGAAGAGTGTGGATGACTGGCTTAAGGGAACCAAACTACGATTTTCATGGACAACCTACCTGATAAGCTAGATCAAGAGTGGTTGCAAAGGATCTTTAGCCATTGTGGAAGAGTGTTGAATGCTTTTATACCAAGAAGAAGGAGGCAACGCACAAACACTCGGTTCGGGTTCATAAGGTTCCAGGAGGGATGGGAGGCAACAAGAGCAGTAGAAAAGTACAACGGGGTGTGGTGGAAGGATAGCCAACTGAAGGTATCTAGGGCATGGGGAGCTCAGAATAAAGGTCAACCCAAAGGAGTGGAGGTAAGAAATAGGAAGGATCATAAAAGGGATGAGCACAGAACAACTCAGGAGGTAAGGGATGATGGATACTTCAACGCACCAAATGTCAAGACAGTGGCGATTGTCCAAGACAAGACTATAGATGAGGAATGGCTAAAAAATTATGCAATAGGTGTGCTAAAAGATAGCAAACTCCCAGCTAGAGTTCAAGAAGCCATGAAAACAGGTGTGTTCGATATTTGTATCAAATCAATAGGAGATTCAAGGGTCTTACTTCAGTTCCCAGACCCAGAAGTGAAAGATACATTCTTGCCAAACGCTAAAGACTGGTTAGCAAACTGGTTTGAGGTTGTTCATGGATGGAGTTACCGAGTGACCAACCTTCGAAGGAGAGTATGGGTCTATATGGAGGGGGTACCTTTTCATGCATGGAATGCGGATACTTTTTCTAGGATTGGGGCATTGTGGGGAGAGGTGGTTGGCTTGGATGAAGGAAATAGAAATAGACAAAATCTTGAGGTAGATAAGGTGCTAGTTGTGACAGACCAAAAAGAACCAATCAACTCTTTCTGCTAACTTCAAGTTGGCTAATTCATATATCCCATTAGATGTTCAGAACAAAGCTTCCAGCAAATGTTTGAATGGGGTGAGGGTGTAGTATAGAAGGGTGATCAAGTCCAAACAAATGACTCCGATGACCTATCTGAGAAACAAAGTCAAGAAGAATTAGGGGACGACGTTGGGTGCTCCGGCAAGGAAGATGGAGAAATGACGATGAGGTGGCGTTGATTAGCCAGGTCGAGGAGTCAAACCTAGGAGCTGATAGTGGGGCAGACTCTGCCACAGCTGACCCTATAAAAGTAGGGACTGACCTGTGTGACCCAGCAAACTGTAAGGTTATGGAGGAAGGAGATGCAGTCTGTGATAAGGATCAGGGGATTAAAGAGGCTAATATGGATATAGGTGCAACTAATAGAAGTGTACAGGAAGAGGCAAAGACTTGGGTAGCAACATACAAGAAACCTTTCACAAAAAGATGCAAGTTTTATGCAACTCTGAGGATAGGCAGCAAGCACAGGCATGTCCTAGGGGAAAAGGAAACAGAAGAAGAAGAAAAAGAAGAAGCTGTTATTGGATCTAGGCATTCTTAGTACCAAAAAAGGCATGCATAAGGGCAAACAGAGGAAAGGCAAACTGACCCCATCACCTAAACCATCCCTAGACCTAACCTTCCTATCCACTCAAATTTTTCTAAATGGAAACAATGTCATTAGGAGAGAAGCTGAACTAATACTGGAGACGGGAAGGCTGATGGGGTTGAACTTTAATGAAGGGGATGAGGAGGCCTTGAAGACTGTTATTGGCCTGGAGGAAATTGAAGGAGAATTTATCTAAGGCTAATACTTCACAAATGAGGATAATATCATGGAATGCGAGGGGGTTGGGGAGAGGGGAAAAGAGAAAGATGGTAAGGAAAGTGATAAGAAGTAGACAAGCTCAAAGGCTATTCATTCAGGAAATCAAATGGGAGGATATTACCAGTCAAAAAATCAAATTTGTTTGGGGAGGAGCTAATTGTGATTGGGTGGGATCAGAAGCATGTGGCAGGTCTAGGGGACTGCTGTGCATATGGGATAAAGATCTTTTCAACTTTCAGGATAAAATCATTCATAAGAATTTCATCATTCTGTTTGGAACTATGGTAGGCTCCTTCAAATGTGCACTAGGCAACATTTATGTACCATGCGATATTAATGAAAGTTTAAAGGTGTAGAAGGAGCTTAGAAACATCAGATCCGCACATGATGAACCCTGGTGCTTAGGAGGTGATATCAATGAAGTTAAGAAATTGGGGGAAAGGTTTAGTTGCCTCAGAATCTCAAGGGGAATGAGAGAGTTTAAAGCCATGATCGATGATCTCATTCTTGTAGATATTCCTCTCATGGGTAGCGTGTATACGTGGTCTAATATGAAGGATAACTCATCTTGGAGTTGATTAGACAAATTTCTCCTAAGTCAAGAGTGGCTAAACTCCTTCAAGCTGTATCAATGGGGTCTGCCCAGAATGCTTTCAAACAACTCCTCTATATTTTTATCTGATGAGGTCTTGGATCGGGGTCCCAAGCCATTTAGATTCATTAACTCATGGCTTGGTCACCCTTCTTTCAAAGTACTGGTCCAGGAAGCTTGGAACCAGGAAGTTGAGGGAGAGTGGAGAGGCTTCATCTTACACAATAAACTGAAGAATCTAAAAGTCAAGATCAAAGAATGGAACATCTCAGTCTTTGGGAATATAGAAGAAAGTATTGCAGACACCAAAAGGAAGTTGCATGAGATTGATATTGAAGAGGAGAGGAGAAAATTCAAGCTAATCAATTGATTGCCAAAAAAGAGTTGCAGGCTAAGCTTTGGTGTCTTCATAGCAGGGTAGAAAGTCTATGGAAACAAAAATCTAGATAGTCTTTGCTGAAGCTAGGTGATAGGAATACCACCTATTTTCATACTATGGTTAACAATAGATTCAAGAGGAATTTTATTGGACAAGTCTCTCAAGAAGGTTGGATCTTAACTCAGCCCGCTGAAGTCAAGGAGGAAGTAGCTAATTTCTATTCTAAAGTATACCTGGAATCAAAATGGAAGAGACCACTGCTTGAGTGTAAATTACTTAAGGTGCTGGATCAGGACAGCAGCAGTTATTTAGAGGAGCCCTTTGATTCAACTTGTAATGCCTCGAACTTGTAACAATAAACCACACAGTAAAAAGGAGAATAAAACCCAAATTTTAGCTTTTATCGCAAAATCAAATCAAAAATTAATCGAGACTAAACTTTGTTGAAAATATTTAAACTAAACGTTTCTCTTTTCCCCATCAAACGAAGTAAAAGAAAGCCTTTTGTCAGTAAAACCAGCCCCCGAAATATAGTTATTTTAGTCGTAAAAGGTGCCCCAGAGATAATCAACAAAACCCCCCCTTTTTTTAAAAACCAGTTTAAAAAATGTACCACTCAGCGGAGTCCGCTCGAGCGGACTCCCCACCGCTCGAGCGGTCAAGCACCCGAGAGCAAACTGCTCAAAAGTCTACAATTTTTTCTAAGTGTTGGAAACTCGCTCATTTTTCTCATCCTTTGAACATAACAAAAGATAGGTTAACCTGAGAGGCAAACTATGTGTATGAGAATGAAACCAACCCTTTGTTAACACCAAAACCCGGAATCAAATCTCGAAATCAATATACCTTATACAAACCAAGGAGTTTTGACTCACAAAACGAACCAAACGTCCTCACATGCATCCATAACATGGATATACAGTCTTAGAGCTTTACAAAACGAGTTCCGCGACCTAAATACAACTCTCAAGAATAACAAGATATTTACAATGACAATATATAACTCTAATCAAAATAACTCTCGAGGTCACCACGACCATTCTTCTCATCTGATTACATGCTTTCCTTTATCACCTGAAATGTGTTTACACAACATGAGCTGAGACTCGTAGAAAATAGATTAAAGGTGAACAAATGCATGACATGCGATGGTGGTTATGTGAAATGCAACACATAGTTTTCTTAAAAATAAACCGACTTCATATCCAAACCAAATACCATTCACATAACCTATTTTCCATTTGTTTTATAAAACTAACTCCATTTTAGTCTTTCATTTTCTCATCATTACAACCCGTTTCTAATTTTCAATTATCCACACACACGCACACACACACACACACACGAGTGTCTTCCAACTCTTTTCAAATCCAAACAAATTCATAGTTTAAGTTTTTAAGGATCGATATCGAACGAGTCTATAGACCCATACATGGTTACTACCGACTGGGTTTCAAGAGGCCCGCCAAGTGATAGATGCGTTCTATAACCCGCCACAACCAATAGCTATTCTCGGTTTGCCAGCCGGTGGGTAGCGTACCCAAACATCTATTCTCGGTTACTAGCCGAAGGCCAAAATGCCCAATCTGCGTAGTTTTTCGGTCTTTCACCGAGGAGTTGCTCGAGCCTAAATCTTGATCCGCGGATACCAATTTGGTTCATTCACGTTTGCATTTTCAACATTCCACACACGCGAGTCCAACCCTAAAATGGTTCCTTTCACCAAACCCAACACAATCAAACTCATTCACCTTACAATCCTCGCGAGTCCAACCGTTAAACCCGGTTGCTCTCGGCAACACCCAACCCACACCTGGAGTTAACAACAATTGTACACATTCTCAATTTTATGAACTTTACATTATTCGATTTTAATTAGCTTAAAACCCTAAATTTTCATCTTTCATCTTTTATACTTGTCAATTCAAAGGATTTATGTGAAATCCCTAACCCGACACCCATAGGTTCTCATATATCGTATAGATTTATAAGCATTCATATATATATATATATATATTTAGCTTAATACAACTCCAATGGTCAAAAAATTCATCCAATTGCAATGTTGAAACCCAACGACCCGAAAATTCCCAATTTTCATGGTTTCAACTCAAAACAAATCCTAACTTTCCAAAATCATGTGTTCATTGTTCTCCAATGGTAATATTAAGACAAACCTACCACAAATCATACAAAAGCTCAAGATCCAACCTTATTTAACTTCAAACCCAACTCCAGGGTTTCAAAAACACAAGTTTTTTATGCTTTTAAGTAATACCAACGACAATACAACACATATACATACAATGATCAAGATTAGTCTTAAATCCTACCTTTGTGAAACTCTACCACCAAGCAAACCACCCTAGCAAGCTCCAATTGCAAGAATCTTCAACCAAAAAGGTGAGAAGAAGCCTCAAACACCAAGCTTGAGCCTCCAATGGGTATTCCACCGAGAGGGTAGCAAGGGATCACCACCAAGAGGAGCAAAGAGAACTCTAAGAACCCTCTAACCCAAACCCTAGCTCTCAACCTCTATTCTAGAGAGAGAGAGAAAAGACCTAACTTGCGACTTAAAAAGTTTGCTCGCCGACAGTTTGCTTGAGCGGTCCCCACTTACTCGAACTCTTTGCCATCAGTCCACTCGAACGGACTCCCCACTGCTCGAGTGGCCAGTGCTGGGTGAGACCCCGAACAAAGATGTAGCTTTGAATCAAAACACAAGCCAAACACCTCACAACAATGCTCTCACGCACTCCCAAGCATACGGTCACCATCATCCATCATTAACATGATTAAATTTTAATTCCTTCTTACAATAAAATGCTTTTTTATATACCACCAAAGGCCTCAAAACACGCTCAAATAAATCCTCAAAATAAAAAGGAATCGGGTCCCTACACAATTGAAGTTTACAAAGCCATTAAAAGCTGTGGAGGGAATAAAGCCCTGAGCCCAGATGGATTTAATTTTAAGTTTTTCAAGAACTTCTGGGGGCTACTTAGGCAGGATATCATGGCATTTATGCAAGAGTTTCATATGAAGGGGAAACTACTCAAAAGCTTAAATGCTGCTTTTATCACTCTTATACCAAAAGTGGAAAATCCTTGGTCATTGAAGGAGTACAGACCCATCTGCCTTGTGGGATCCATTTATAAAATCTTGGCAAAAGTTCTAGCCAACAGGTTGAAGGGAGTAATGAAACAAATTATTGATGAAAGACAGTCGGCTTTTCTGAAAGGGAGGTAGATTATGGATGGGATCTTAATAATCAACGAAATTATTAATGGGTGGAAAAGGAGGAAGGAGTAGGGGATAGTGTTAAAGCTCGATTTTGAAAGAGCATATGATAATGTCAATTGGGAATTCCTGCTACAAGTCATGAAGCTTATGGGTTTTGGGCCTAAATGGTGTGGTTGGATGATGGAATGCATCTCTTCTACCTCCATTTCTGTGCTTGTTAATGGATCGCATTTTAAGTTGGAAAGAGGGTTAAGGCAAGTGTCATAGCAGTGGAAGGCCTCAATGCAATGATGCATAAAGCACTGAGGTTAGGGTTATTGAAAGGTACTGTCATTGGAAGTTGTGGGTTGACAATATGACACTTGCAATTTGTTGATGATATGGTTGTATTTTGTATCCCATTTGAGGAGGAAATCATATGTATCAAGAGAATTCTAGCATGTTTTTTATCTAGCATCTAGGTTGAAGGTAAATTACTCTAAAACTATGATCTGTGGGGTAGGAGTATCTGAGGCAAATATGAGGCTCTTTGCAGCCAAACTGAGATGCAAAATTGGGGCATTTCCTATGAGATACCTAGGTCTCCCAGTTGGCATGAGTCCCAGGTTGATTAGGAACTGGGATAATTTAATAGCTAAATGCAAAAAGAAATTAGTGCCTTGGAAGAAGAAAATGCTGTCTAGAGCTGGGAGAATTCAGCTCATCAAAACCACTCTGTAGCCTTCCTATATACCATTTATCTATATATAAGGTTCCCTGCAATGTTATGAAACAGATGGAAAGAATTCAGAGGGGGTTTCTCTAGGGGGATGATGAAACTGGAAGAAAATTACACCTGGTGGATTGGGATAGGGTAACGCTCAACAAAGGGGCAGGTGGGCATGGGGTGCCTGAGCTGAGATCTAGGAATAACGCACTTCTATTGAAATGGTGGTGGAGGTATGGATGTGAGAAGGAGAGGTTGTGGAGGAGAGTCATATGTTCTAAATACTATGGTCAGTCTAGAGAATGGTTTCCTACACTGATGATGGGTCCTAATTGCTCGGCTGTGTGGCAAGACATAGTCAAGGTGGGTCTAACAGAGGGTTTGATGAGGGAGGAATTCCTAGAAAATTGCAAGATTAAGCTGGGAAATGGGGCTGATATCAGATTCTGGGTGGACAAGTGGCTGGGTGAACAACCTCTAAAAATCCTATATCCCAAGCTTTTTACCCTATCAACTCAAAAAGATATGTCAGTGCAAAACATATTCCAAGAACTTAATCAAGAAACTCAGTGGCAACTGTTATTCAGAAGACAGTTATTTGTGTGGAAAAAGGAGGAGTTGTGCAAGTTGATGGCTGCATTAAACAATAGCAGTCCAAGGGAGGGTCTAAAGGACATGCTTATTTGGAGGGGGAAGAGCAATGGAATGTTCTTTATTAGCTCCTTACTGTGGGGCATGGAGTTGAGATTGGGAAGAACTACTCGCCATTAAAGGGGGTCTGGGCGAATTATATTCCCCCCAAAATCCAGCTCTTAGTGTGGCTGGCTATGTTAAACAGGTTACCTACCAGGGATCTTCTCCTTAAAAGACAAATCCTACTTGGAACAACCTCTGCACTGTGTGTGTTCTGTGGGAATAAGGTTGAGTCTTTTACCCATCTTCTTCTGTCATGTAGGTAGGTGTGGCGTGTGTGGTCTGGCATTGTGGAATGGTGAGGACTAATCTTGGTAATTCCAAGAAATCTTCAAGATCTCCTGGTATGGTGGAAAGGGGTCAAGCACAGATGCTTAGCAGGAAAAATTTGGATTTGTCTCTTCATTTCCACAGTATGGGAAATATGGATGGCTTGAAGAAGGAGAATATTTAAACTCAAAGAAGAAGACTGGGCAAAATCAGTGGAAGGTGTTAAGGTTAGGACGGCAATGTGGGTCAAAGCACATACCGACGCATCAACCTTTACCATGCATGATTTCATCCGCAACATTGAAGCTGTCAAGGGGCTAAGAGTTGATGTTTGGTCGTAATGGAGTCTGGTTGTTTGGTTGTTCTTCTTTAGGCTTGTTCTTTTGCTTTCTGTATTCCAAGTAGGTTCCTTGCCTACTGGTTTTGTCACTTTCCTATGGGGATCGAGTTTCTCGATTCTTTAGGCTTGTTTGAGCTCCTTCTCCCCCTCTCCTTGAAGGTGGCAGTGTTGCTATTCCTGCTTTGGTTGGTGCTATAATATATCTCTTCTTTTCTGAGAAAAAAAAAAAAAAAAAACAAAAAACAAACATGGTAGCTTCATTGGTGGGACAACAGAGTAATTGAACTTCATAAATTTTTGTATAGCATCTTAATGGATGATAAGATCTAATTCTTCAGTTCACTGCTTCATTGTTGTTGATACAGGCCAGCATAAGGGCAGTTAATGGGTCTGAATACTTCAGTTCACTGCTTCATTGTTGTTGATACAGGCCAGCATAAGGGCAGTTAATGGGTCTGAATACACATTGGGATTCATGTTTTAGCTTGCTGTAATATAGGTAGATGCCCACGCAGCTGAAGGTCTGATATTTACATGGAAGTTCTAGTGATGTAGTCCACCTTCTCTAAAGCTAGACATCTGATGTTCCCTAGTTCATGCGTACAAGTGAGGCACCGGTTGTGCACCCTGGGATTACAACCCGAGCACAATGTGTGACCATTTGAACACTGTAACCAAAAGGAAGGAAAAAACCAATGAATAATAAGCAGCAACAATTATCGTAATAAAAACATAATGTTAAAGTTATGCAAACTATTATTTGTTAGATGTTGGCCTCATTTATATCACATTGCAAAATGTGTGTTGGTTTGTCATCTAATTTGGCAATTAATCGTAATGTTGTCCATAATGCTGAAGTTAATTTTGACTAAGTATTGCTTAAAATGTCATTGCAAATAACTTGTGGAAACTTAGGAAACGCCATGTGAATAGATTTCCAAAATAGTTTTGGTGGCACAAATGAACAACTACAAAAAATAAAAAAGGGAAAAACAACATTCATTAAAATATAATAGTTTCTCAAGTTAACACGAGTAAACTGTATTTGCACAAACCATAGGACCAAAAAGCAGCTAAATCTTGTTAGACCATAATAAAAAAAGAACAAACTACAAATAAATGTTAGACCATAATAAAAATCTTGTTTCCAACGCACACCATAATTAACAAATGTTTCCCCATATATTTTTTAGATTGAATCCAATTCCACTACTAATGGGTAATATGTGAAGTATCATGTGACGACCCAATATGTGTTTAATTTATTCTTCCAAGTTTTCGGTTACGTGAGGAAACAAAATTAAATTTGAGCGTGGGTGCTATAAAATTTTGTTCGTTAACGATTGAATTAATAATATGTGAAAGTGAAATTAGGATACATGATGATGAATGATATTGTTATGACTGTGTTAATGGAAAGATTTAAATATTAAAATGTGAGCAAAGTTGAAAGTTTGAGTTGAGTTTTAATGAAATTCGCAGAATTCAGTTTCAGGGATCATTGCTCGAGCGGTGGTCTGTCCGCTTGAGCGGACTATTAGGAAATGTTTGGAATAATCTCGAACCTTGAAGAATTTTGAGAGTTTAAAACCCAACCCATGTCATATACTTGGGTTGGGAAGCATGTGTTGTACCGGTTGGTTGAGTTTTACGATAAAGTTAGTTTTCTACATATAACGATAGTTTTGAAAGAACAAGAATAGGTATTTGAGGGTTGTGATATGACATTGTCATCATTTAACATTTTTAAGCATTTAGAAGAGAAACATGAGTTTCAGACTTGTATATATACTAGGGATTGACCCGTGCCTAAAGGCATTTTTACCATTTTTTTTAGATTACTCGTGCATTTTAATAATTCTTCTAAAGCAGCAAAAAGAACAATAGAAAGAAATTGGGTAGAGAATGAAGACTTAGACTTTTAATGATTTTTTTAAAAATATTTTAAGTGTTAAATTTTTTAAAAAAATTGGCAAAGTTCTCTCTGTTTTTCGAATAATTCAATGGTTTAACCATTTATAAAATAGCCTGTAATAAAAACAACCAACGCAATATACATAGGCTTTGCTAGATTCCAACTAAAAATCACAACTCAATTTTATATTATAGTCTATCAGCCACTGAACAAAATATGAAATGAAGTTGTTTAAAACAAAAAAAGAAGAAGAAGACGAAAGAATAGAATCAAGTGTCACGTAAAATTTCATAATATAAAAAGTAAAAAGTACACGTTTATCAAATAAAATTAAATGTAATGTAGCAAATTACTACTAATGGACTTAAAAGAAGAATGTGTATGTCAAGCCAAAGTCACGAAATATCTCCTACGCCAAAGCCACAAAATATGATTTATGAAACTTTGCACAAGGAGCATCTAATTAACAAAGCACATGTATTTCGCAATACAAAAATGTGATGTTGGAGAAAAAGAAAAAGAAAAAATGAACCCAAATTTGAAAAACATAAGACATCATTATCTTTGTCAGGAATAGTTACAGGCTTAGTAAGTCTAATGACATGATATATTGGTAAATGAAGATTAAATCTCCACTTTCAACCATAGAATTTGAATGAAGATTAAATCTCCACTTTCAAAAGACAATCTAATCCCAATTAAAACTAAGAACCCTGTTTCTAGCATTAAGAATTCCCCTCCCGCTTCCACCAACAATACTACACAATTAGCCTCCCAAGAGTAGCCTTTCTTTATTATTCTTTACATTGTCTCCATCAAATTTCAACAAATGGATTTAAGCTAGAAAAAGATCGATTGTAATACTTAATTGATCAATACAAATTAAGCAGCTTAAAGGAAATTCAGCAATCCAATTAAAGGAATTGAATCCAATAAAAGACTTACCATTTAATTCAAAAAATGGATTGTTGAATTGGAATTAAAGGAATTGAATCCAATTAAATGTTAAGTCAATTTGCTTTAAGATATGAATTGACAGCCATTATATCTTTATTAAAATGCATCATCTATAGAATAAGATGTAACCTTATTAGGATATTAAAGGTTTTATATCTTAAACCTAAAGGCACTCCCAATATGTCAACGTTTGATTAGTAGTAAGAATAATGTTTAGAATGTAAGGAAAAATTGGTCAAATTAAAAGAAAAAAAAAGATACTATAGATGGTAAAATATTTATTGGAGTGCTTTTAGCGCATAACCCGTGCCTAAAGGCACTCCTAATATGCTAACTACAATTAAGTCAACTTTTGATTAGTAGTAAGAATAATGTTCAGAATGCAAGGACAAATTGGTCAAATTAAAAAAAAAAAAAAAGATCCTATAGATGGTTAAATATTTATTGAAATTAAAGATACTCAATCAAAGCAAAAAAATAAAACAAAATATTGATAAGTAGAGAAAGAATCGTGTCTAAAGGCACTTGAAACACATTCATCACCATCAAAACAAATTTTTAGTAAGTACCAAATATAATATTCGGAATGTGTAGATAAATTTGAAATACTTATAGTTAAAGCAAATAGTAAAAAGAAAGTAACAAAACATTAAAGAGAACAATAGAATCACCAATTATCATTACTTTGCTTTTCTTCTCTATTGCTTTGT
>JAULJZ010219106.1:0-41238 GCA_032270985.1 Heliamphora pulchella | reverse complement strand
TAAAATAGAAAATTAATTTTATTAAAAATAAAATTAAATACTAAAAATATGATTTTCAGTATACCAACCCTAACAGTTATAAGCTTGAAATACAATTCAGACATGCAAACTCTAGAGTCATGGAGGCCACACCAAAGAAGAAAGGTAAAATTGGCACAACAAAGTTGGAAACTAATCGTTCGAATGTAGATGATGCATCTTGATTTCTTACTCTGTTCCAGTAATAACGAATTCTAAATATTTATGAATTGGAATGAGTTTTATAAGTAGATCATGTCCATTAATTTGCTAGAAATATCTGTATTTCTCTTCTAAAAAGAAAATACTAGAAATATCCTTCTTGTTGTTTGACATATTGTTCTCAAGGATTGTTTTGCTTGCATAGTTTGGGCTTCCCAAATTGTATTCCTCATATATTGGTTAGCTTTTATTTTCAAAAACTCATGGTTTTATGGAATTGTGTTGATGTTGGGATATTAATCTTAAAAGTCATTTTCTGTTTCTAATCATCTATTGATTTTTCTTATTAAGGGATGCTTTGAAAACCTAGAGCCATACCGAATGTTGGAGTGGAGGTGTGTTTTTTTTTTATTATTTATTTATAATTTTTCCTATTGCTCAAAGCCTTCATTTATGTCTCTTAGATAAGGTGTGCGTTGTTTTTTATTTATTTATTGTAATTTTCTCTACTGCTCAAAGACTTTTTAATTTTATTTGTAACAGATTACTCGATGGAAGAAAATGACATTATTCGTTTAAAGTAATCAGACTTTTTTATTAAGTGACGTAGTGATAAATTTGTAATTAACTAGCGGCTGAGGCACACATGATGTGTGCGCAACTCGAATTAATTTAAAATATTTAAAAATAATATATTTATTTAATATCGTAAAATTAAAACTCAAAATTTATACAACTATTAATTCATTCAATGTTAATAAAAATAAATAATAATGTTATATATATATATTGAGTATTCTACAATATTGAGACTAACCATTGCAGATAAGCAAAAAGTCTTATAGCATTTCAATTTGGATCATACAATTATATCAAAGTTACGCAAAAAGTAATAGCATTTTATACAAATGTATGACCAAAATTAAAATGAAGCATTGTCTGCTCCTCCATGAAGTGGAAAAAATGTCCTGATTCAACCTGAGTCATACAACTTACATGGAAATCACACAAGAAGTGATGGGATCTCCACAAATGCATAACCCAAATTAAAATGGAACATTTTCCCTCTTGCATGGACTTCACAATATTATTTATAAAATTTATAATTAAAACTACACTAATTTATAACTAAAAAAAATTTATAAATTTGATCACAAAACCGATAACCAAATAATTTAGTCTAGACTATTTATGAGTTAACATTTCTGTTACCTTATTCCCGAGATGCAGCTCATCATCCAACACAAAGAGCTTGAACTCGAAATGATGTCCCGGCGATGGCTCCTTGGGCCACCCCACCTAGAGACCTTCTAGTTATTATGCCCTTCTTTAATCCCACCATAGTCACCCCCCACCTCCTCCTCCCCCTCCTTGTCGGAAAACCCCTCTTGCAGCCCCTTCAACGCCGGCGGCACGTTCACGACCACCCAATGTGTCCACGGCACGCTTGGGCAGTTCCGCTCCGACGCTTCAATGTCCTGCACTACCAGGGCCAGAGTCCTCGTTCCCTCCGGCACGTTGTACCACTCCAACGGCGGCGATATGTTCTTCTTTGCCACTTGGCCGTCGCCGTTGTACTTTCTCGGCAACCGCCCTTCGTGGTCGATCCCCGGCGACACCAAACGGAACTCATCTCTTGCATTCACTATAGATAGGCTGAAACGAACTAATTAAACCTCTCGATCGATTGCTGATTTGAATTCACAATGTTCAATACTCGATCTCTTTACGTATTTATTAGATTACCAGCAAATATGTGTGTGTGTGTGAGAGAGAGAGAGAGAGAGAGTGTGAGTGCAACTGTTCAAAGGCAGTTGGGTAACTACACGCACGAAGTGTAGGAATTTATTTTGTCTTATGACTGTTTTGTCCTTGACAGTTAATTTTGAAAGTCTTATAGATCCCAACCAACTTAAGGGCAAATCTGAGAGATGAAAATCCGGCTGGCTTCATGAAGGTTTACTTTTAAGAATAGTATGCATTTTAACATTTGTAATGTTTTTAGTTTTTTTTAGGTTGATAGATAATATTTATGGCGTTATATTTTTTATGAATACGATTGATTGTAATTTATTTGTCGGATGTTATTTATGAATAGATATATTTTACATTGATTAAATGTAATTTTTACTATTTTAATGTGATTTAATAGATTCAGATACTTGTATATTTATGTTACAAACAAAAAATTAAAAAAATCTATTATTTATTATTTTTAAAATAGTTATTTGCGACGTTTTTTGTCGCAAATAATTAGTTTTTTAAATATTAGAAAAGTATTTGCGACGGCAAAAGGGCCGATGCAAAAACCTTTTTGAGACTGCAGTTTACCGATGCAAAATGTGTTTTTGCGTCGGTATTCGTAGCAGACACAAGAAATATCATTTTTTAATGTTTTTGTGACGTTTTTTTTGCTGTCTCAAAAAGTTTTTTTCGCTGACGTTTTTGAGATGGTACATTCCGTCGCAAATACTTTTTGCGACCCCACGTACTACCCCATTGGCTGACAAAAAGCCGACGCAAATACTCTTTTGCGACGGAAAATTAACCTTTTACGACGGTAAATTATCCTTTTGCAACGGCAAGCTTCCGACGCAAAAGCTCTATTTTTTAGTAGTGTATCCTTGTTTAACTCATTTTTTCGGGTCTATATACGATATTTAACATGAAAAATCAATATATTACAGAGGTCTTAACACTCTCATGTCATACTTGTCTAACTCATAGAAAAGAAATCAAAACACAAGACATTATTCCAACTACCTCTACTGGGTTATCTCCGATTCGATTTTTTTTAACCCTTTTCTTTCTAACCTTGTTTTTAGGGCTTTAAATCTAATTAAATGTTGTAGAGAGGATTTAAAATAGAAAGTTAAGGATGGTTTTAGGAGTACCTACCTCAAAGGTCTTGATCAAAGAACGTTAGAACTTAAGCTTTAGCCCTCCGGGATCACCCTTCTTTCTTTTCTTCCTTCTTCTTTCTTCTTCTTCTTCTTCTTTCTTCTTTATCAAGACACACTCTCTATCTAGAAACTCCCTCTTGATCAAAATGAACAAGGAAAAATGGTGAAGAATGGCCTTCTATTTATAGGCTCATGGAACGACTTGATGTGTAATTGTTAGGGACTTGTTTGGTAATTAATTTGAATAGGTTAGGGACTAATTTATAATTATAACCTTGTCGGTTGATGTGTTGTCAAGAGATGAAATGATGAAGAGTTGAAAAGATTTTAGCTAATTAAAACTCATTCAGCAAAAAAGAAGCAAAAAAGTGTCCAAACTATCCGAAAAGATAATTTGACACAAAAAGTGATTAAAGTATGTGACTTACTAAATTCTCTAGAATTAATATTTTATTTGAAAACTAATTTTGGAAAATGTAAATATAGTAAGACTATCCAAAACTGCTCCATTTTATACAAAAGAAGTCTCAAAACAGTATAAAAATGCATATTCCCAAGACAAATTCTCAAGATATGACAAAAGTAGAAATGTTGTACTTTTTGGCACAACTTCCTAGGTTGGCCAGCCACTTTGAAGCTTCCTCCCTTTTTTAAAAAAAAATTAATTCTTGTATTTAATAGTTTTTGAAATTTTAAAATTTTGGGTCAAAAGAATTAAAATTTGGGCTTTTCTTTATTTTTAAATTGGCTTGATCCATGGACTTTCTTTTTAATTTTTGTGGGCCTAATTTAAATAATTTGGACCTTGTTTGAATTGGATCAATCTTCCTACTTAGGCATCATTCTTAGTCTTGGGCTGTAACGCTCTAAACTCTAGGGCCACGTGAAAAGAAACCACCAAATTACCATTTATGAAGATAAGATTTTCATTTGGGAAAACCAACAACAAAAATACAGTTTTTGGAATAAAAATGGTACCCCAAGGTTCATCTCTTAGATTAACATACATACATTTCCATACATGCATAATATAGCGCCTCAAGGCTTACAAACACACTTTCAAAAACATGCAACACATGTAGGAATACATGATCTCAGAACAAAAAGAAAAACTAAACAGTAGTCTTCTGCCACCACGGGCATATCTAGATCAACTCCCTATGATCATTAACACCTGAAAAAGGTTTTACAAATTCTACAACGTGAGCCGAAACCCAATAAAAACAGACTATAATACAGTAAAACAGGATATGCAATCACACAGCATAAATATAACTCAACCACATGAGCCCCAAAACGGTTTTACTTCATAAAATTTCAAGTTTTCCATCAGACTCCCATAAGTCTCAAACGGTTTTTCATCCTCAAAACCAGGCATTTCAACAATGCGGATAACGTTCATGGTTAAGGAAAAATAGTAACCAAAACGTGAATTTTCACTCGAACACACTGCCGAGAAAAGATAATGATTTCTATATACCGACTCTGTCACACATAGGGACAAAGGTAACTACTATAGACTCCTACCTATTACCTTAATCCCGAACTATTTAAGACCTGCTAGGTAATGATAAATTCTATACGGAGTCAAAACAACGTAGCCACACACAGAGGCAACTGGCTCTTTACGGGCTAAAATCGAGGGAAAAAGCACCCACCATGCCTTTTACATATTAAAACCGAGGGAAGAAGCACTCAATCCAAACACTATTATAGCACATCTGACGAATCATTTAAAAATCAGTACATAGCTCAACTACAAAAACCTTTAAACAATTATACATCAAACATGAATAAAAAGATCAAATGACCATCTGTCATATCATCCATCAATCATGCAGATCAAACAACATTTAAAACATGTTTCCACCATCTATCAAAACATTTAAAAACTCTGAGACTCAATCTCGAGGGTTAGCTCCAAACCTTCAAAATACGATTTTCAAGATTTTCATAAATCCACCATTTTCAAAACCACTTTTTCGAAAACCATGAACTTCAACAAGTCCATATCAAGTATTAAATCAAGAAAAAGAACAAAACATGCTTTTTATCCGAACAAACATGGTTTATACATAAAATATGACATTTAAAGCATTTTTAATTGGTAAAAAAGCGTATAACTCCACGTAGCACCCTTTAAAGACAACATAGTCTAGGATCCTGCCTCGGAGAGTCAAAACTCAACACCTCAAAAATTGAACCTCATCAGAACAAGAATATGTTCGGATGAATGTGAAACCTATAGCGTGGATAACAAGGATCCACTAACTGATCGTCAAAAACTAAGCCCCGGGCCCTCAAAAGTCTAGAGAGAAGGTGGAGAAAAGGAAACTTACAAAGGAAGCTTGGTTTTTGAAAATATCTCCCGAAGGTTGATATTTATATACTCTCATGAAATAGTCCTCAATCCATCTCTCCAATTAACCCTAAAGATAATAAACAAGGAATAACTCAAAAAGGCGTCGTAGGTATGAATAATGGACTGTTTGTGTATGATAAAGTTTTGTATGCGTTTGCATGTATATATTTTTGATTTTTTTGGCTTAAATATGTTCTAGAATTTTGGTTTGTATGAATTTGTGACATACATGCAAAAAGAAAAAATATAAAAAAATTAACATAACATGAGCTAAGTCTTCAAAATCCTAAATAACTTGATTTTCTAGACATGCAAACATTTTGCTATCAAATTTAAAATATCATAACTAATTGTAGAAAGATGATCTTAAAGTGATGTTTGTGTCCAGACTTATATTTTTGAGTTCGCTTTCATACAAAATTGGTTTGAAGTGATTTCGTTGAGTAGAACTCCAGATATGCCATTTTTTTCAAAGAGTGTCAGATTTTGTCCACTTTGAGTTGCATACCTGAACACCCTATGTTAGAGTGAGAACTGAACTTGGGTCAACACACAAAACTTGTAGAGGACATGTTTATCTTACTGTCCACCACAAATAAGCCAAAAATATGAAGTCTTGATAGGTCAAAACACTTTCAAATGTCACTATTGTGTTTCAGTGACTGATAGAGCTCTCTGTTACACCTTTTTGTGAGACCAAACATCTAAGTTTTTAGGATCCAAATCCAAAAGTGGTAAACATGAAAATTGTAGATAATACATTAAACTAGATACTGACAAATAATTAGCCCAACATACCCTCAGATATTACCTCAAAGGTTTTGAGCATTCTCTGTTAAAAACACATTATGCAGACCAATTTTAGGCTAACTGAACCCTTTTCATAAATTGGCCAAATTCACTAACGTTTTCCAAAAATCTTTCCCTAGCACAAAACATAAAACTCATAGGAGACACCTTAAACTAAAACCTCACAAAAAATCAGACCTATAGTCCTTGAATTGATACCCCAAAATTGGGGCCAACATAAGCCCAATTTCTGTGTTTTTCTCCATAAATGACCTTTTTACCCTAGGATCTAACCTTAGTGTTAAATATAAAATTTGTAGAAATATTTTTATCTAATTAGTGTTCAAAAATCAAAAATTAAATCCATGTCTACGTACCTCCAAATACTGTCGTAATTTTAAATTTAGCGATTAAACATTTACATAAATTTAGCTAAGTATCAAAAAAGCGTGTTACTTTGTGAAACTTGAATCTATGGATTTTATATGAAATTGGTAAATAATTGGTGTATAAAAATGATAACTTTGATGAAATGAACTCATGCCGATGGTTTGATTCTATATCGCATAAATTATAGTTCTGCTTCGCATGTTGTACTTTATGCTTTAGTGAGTTGTAACTTGTGTTATACCATATGTTATGCTATTATCAATTGTACACGGAAAGCATATTGCACATCATGAGCATTCTTACATTTGCATCTTGGGTTATCGAAGTCCTTTCCGTATCTATCGTGGTGGGTTGGGTTATATTGATATTATTCTTTTCTCGGCTCCTATTCTAGATGTCCCTAGCAGCCATTTTTGTAACTATTTTGGGATATATTCCCTCTGAGCACCTTAGGTGTGTCCCCGGTGTTTCAAAAGAAAGATTTGTTATTTATAAATACTTTAGGCACCACGGATTCCACTAGCACTCTAGTTTTGGTAATTTAGACATTGGGTTGTTACTGAGCAGGCATCCTAGTTTTTAATGTGGGTAACCCTATAAAATCCCATCACGACAATGACAATAAGTCCCTAAGGCGACAATTACAATAAGTTCCTGAGGCGACAACAATATAAAGTCCCATCATGGCATTGACAATAAATCCATAAGGTGGCAATAATATAAAGTCCCATCACGACATTGACAATAAGTCCCTGACGTAGCAATAACATAAAAGTCCTATCATGGCATTGACAATAAGTCCCTGAGGCGATATTGACAACAAGTCTCGTCACGACATTGACAATAAGTTTCTGAGGCGGTAATGATAACAAGTCCCATCACGACGATGACAATAAGTCCCTGAGACAACAGTAATGATAATAAGTCCATACAAGTAATAGAAATAAGTCATAAAGTGGAACTCCTATTTTTTTATTTTATTTCTAGATAGAAGTCAGGTTGGGCATCTGCATTGCATTCATCTGCATCACACACATGCACAATTGTTCTTATATATACTTACCCTGTTGAAAATGTTAAATTATCTGTCTCTTTAGCCTTAAATTATATTGAGTATTATACGATATGTATTATATGATATTTTGTTGTGAGTTTGTTAGATGATTTAGGGAATTTGCTTTTGGGCGTTGACTCATGGCATTCGTGGCACAGGTGAGTGTGATGAGTTCTTTGAGAAAGTCGTCCCCCCGAAGAAGAAGATGGAATTGAAGAATAGAGTGAGTGGCAGGAGCTAGCAGACCCTGACAATGCTAGCTGAAGAATTGAGTTTTTATCTTTTGTTCTTTTTGTCTAGTTTCCACGGGCGTACTATAATTTTTGTTAAATTTTCTAGTAAAACTGTAATCGTCATGTACTTATGAACAGTTCAGAACTCTTAATGATGTAATATTTATGATATCTACATATGATTGAACGGCTAGAATATCCTCCTTATCTACACTTATGTATGTCCCGGCGTGCCCGGAGGACAGGGCGTTACAGTGGTATCAGAGCCTAGGTTTAGTGAACCTTCAGACCTTGGGTTGTGGGAAACCATGCGTTCTGTCACGTAGAAGCTCTATAAGGTGCGTTATATTTATTATAATTATCATCTATATATTATAAGAACTAAAATCTATTGCGTCTAAGTCTTATAGCAAGTCGTGTTAGGACGTTACCAGGATCAGAAGATGCAGGGAATCTATACGCGAAGGACAAGTAAGAGCATCGAGATCAAAGATCGGAGATCGGAGATTCCTGCAACAAGTTATTTTATTTTAAGGGGGTAGACAGGAGTACGCACTAGAAAAAGTTTTAGATATCACCTCTAGAGCCACCGTTAGAAACCCATAACTTCATCCGTATAAGTTCTTTTCTCGTTTACCCTAAACCCTTATATCAACTTTTATACTTGATTGAAGTTCATTGCATATCCTTCCTTCTTATATCCTCAGTCCTCAACGGTACCATCAGGTGTCATTCGTCGGTAACCATTATGCACCCAAGTTTTAATTATAGGTAATACCTTTGTCCTCAAGTTTACACGCCTCAATGGTGACCATTATTTGCATTTGATTCTCCTCAGACTCAAGCCAGTCTCCTTAAACTAACTCTTCTTTCGTAGATCTCGATATCAATTCTTTGTTAATTACCCGTTCCAAACATTTGACATTGATAAAATCTTTGCCATCGTTCATCTTCCCTCGATTATGAAATCGTAATCTGTTGTAGTGATCTTGTGAATTCTTATGTACACTCTTGAAATCTTTACTAGGGAAGTAAACTTGGATGCTTGATTTGAAGTACGTTAGGCTGACGTAACTTTAGGGCAATTATCTAGTTTGGATGCCTACTGCTTAACATCTCTTTATCAGAATCTAATTGTACTAGATTAGTTCCAAGGACATTTGCCTAAATATTGTTCACTGTCCTCCTCTTGCTTCACCTACATTTGAACCTCAAATAACCATTCAATTTGTGTCCACGGTGACTGTCTTAACCGTGACCAATTAACCTCATCCGACCTATCTTTTAAACAATTTGAGAATCTTCCATTGAATCTCGGTAAAGGATTTGTTCACCTTCCCTAAGCCATTCTAACCCCTAGCCACGTATCGTGCAGTCTAGTACATCATTCGAAATTCTCAGTTAAACGTTTGACCACTCGCCGCCCAGGTAGCCTCACCTAAGACCAAGATCGATGAGAAACGATAGTTATTAGAGTTTAGGGCTTCACGAGAAACTCAGATCGTGCACATCCTTAGAAGAATCACCCGGCGCATCATCGAGTCGCAAAGGAGATCTCTACCTGGAGTTAAAGCACAAAATGTCTACTAACATCCGCGCTTAACGTATTTTAAAGATTAATAACCGACAACAAGAACTGCTATGTAGGAGCTCATACAACATCTCTAACGGAGACCTATAGGATGGTTCTTATCGCCATCACTGATAAAGCTCACATAGGACCCGCAGGAGTGTGGTATGTAGAAGTACAATGGAAATACTATGGAACTTGAAAGAAACGTGGGACTACGCGGTCAAACTCCGATGGTTTTATCCATACCTAATCTGGTTGGGCCTTTATGTGTTATGTGCCTCACTCTTTGTAATCACTCTTTGTACTCAAACTTGAATGATAAGAAATACAAATGAATAAGTCTTAAATTATATAACTCCCCGAAATCCTAAAACCTAGAAACAGTTAAGACCTTAAAAAGAAGACTCACCAGCCACAACACCTTCCCTCTTTATTCAGGTGGCAGGTAGACGACCTAACCATCAGTGGGCAGTAGATGGACCCATAGATGAAGAAGCGCTAGGGTTAGCCTACGTCTTGCGTGAGCTTGCTACCAGCATTAACCGTCCTCACATCTGAGATAGGGCATGGTTCTTATTAGAACTCAAAAAACAACGAGCCCCTACGTTCAACGGAGGAGCTGAACCGAGAGTAGCCGAAGAATGGCTGAGAGCTGTAAAGAAATTGTTTAACTTCATGTGAGTGCAAACCGATGCCGATTGAGTAGTTTTAGCAGCACACCTACTGGAGGAAGAGGCCGACTACTGGTGGTCTATGATCGACAACACCCAAGATGTGGCAGCTCTAACTTGAAATCAGTTTGAAGAAATATTTTTGGAAAAGTAGTTCTTAGCTCCTTTCCGATAGGGACAAGTCAGAGAATTTCTAGAGTTAAAACAAGGATCTATGTCAGTAACCCAGTACGTCAACCGCTTCAAAAAGCTAAGCCGATTCACCATGGCCATCATACCAGACGAAGAATCAAGGGCATGAAAGATCAAGTGGGGCCCAGAACCCTCTATCCGAACTAGGGCCATCTGCTTACAGCTTTTGACTTACACTCAGGTAGTACAAGCAACCCTATTGGCAGAAACAGACTTAGTTGACTCTAGAAGGATTTGGAATCAGAAGAAAGGAAACACCAGCTCTGGAGGACCAATAAAAAGCAGTCGAGTGTTTGTTCCAAAGAAGCCATATCAACAGGAGAATAGACAAGAGCAACCAAGGGGCTCCTCTACCAAATGTATAGTCTACTTTAAATGTCACAAACCAGGACATAAGAGGTCTGAGTGCTCGCGCTTAGGACATAGGACTCTAGACAACCACTCCCAGCAGTGGAGGCAACCCCAGAACCGGATACCAAAGTACTCGCAGCCAATTCAGGTCACACGACTAGCAACTAACCAACGAAATTGGAGGGAAAGGCCACCGCTTAACAAAACCAGAGGCCCTAGGGAGGACGCATATTTGCTCTGCAAAGGGAGGAAGTAGAAAGAACCCAAGTTATGCAAGGTATGCTCGTGCTATTCAATACCTTAGTGAAAGTGTTTGAGTCTGGAGCATTTCATTTTTTTTTTCACAACTTTGGCATCTAGGCAATCTCTGTTCATAGAACCCAAAGTGTTAGATCAAACTCTAAGCGTTGATACACCCTTAGAATATCACACGCAAGTAGACTTTATTTATAGAGCGTGCATGTTGAGAGTACCAACACCCTTATGACATTCGACCTGCGAATCAGGCATTTTAACAAATACAATATGATTCTAGAAATAGATTGGCTCTCTGGACATCACAGTATCATCGATTGCCAACAGAAGAAGATATGGGCGAGTGCAGGGAATGATACTATTGTATGGATTCAATGAAAATGACATGAAACCCTGACACCGATTAACACGAAGGCGTGTAGATCAAGTAACTTCAATGTAAAATTAGCTAACATGCTTACTGATACTAACGCCCTGTTAGCCCCCGAGTTACCACGAATTGTATGCGAATACATGGACGCAATTTCGAAGAAAGCTCAATAGAGATCCAAGGCTAGGTACTCCGAAGGAAAAGCGATTCCGTTAATAGACGCTCTAGGGTAACACCACGAAAATGAGAAGGCCAAGACGAGAAGACACAATGCTAGTAAATCATCCCCAACCATTCACACGATGAAGTACGATACGAAATTTCGAGGATAAAATTTGTTTAAAAAGGGTAGTTTGTAACACCCCAGTACATACCCTAGTTGTAACAACCCGATTTATAACGACCAGTGTAGCTATCCAACCCAAACCTAGCATTAGCGATGGTTAGCTGATAAGATCTTAGGTCGCTAGAAGAATGGAAACCCTAACTCAACCCAAAATTCTAATTCGACCCGAAAACCCTAGAAAGAGCAGATACTCAAAGCTAAAGCCCTAATGCTCAGAGAAGACTCCTAACATCCTAAATTAAGAAAATAACATGAAATATTAGATTAAAAATAAAAAATTCTCATAATTAGAGTAAAATAATTATTTTACCCATAGTATAGCAAAAAGTCTTAAAAAATCTAAAATTTGACCCATGGTCACCCTAAATCAGATATTTAAATACAATTAAGTAATAAAAGACAAAATAACATCGAACAATGACAAAAAGGCCCTTAGTGGCCGGCCACATTGGAGTTTGCACCGATCAAGTGACTTTTTTGCCTTTTTAAGCTCAAAAATGAAAAAAAATTGTATAAATTAAGCATTATTATGACCCAAGACTTTTTATACAAGTAATATGCATAATAATATAATAATATAGGTCAACAAAAGTAAATAAATAATTATTTAAAGTCTCTACACAATAAATAAGTCAAAAAACCAATTCTAGTCAAACTAGCTTAATTTAGCTTAAAATCTTACACCTGTTTAATTAATTGCTACAAAAATTATGAAAAATTTTGAAAAGACTAAATTAATTATAAACACATCAATATAATAGGTTTTAGTAGGTTAAGATACCAAAAAGATATATAAAATTAATATTTTATGTATTTTCTTGCACAAAATGGTACCAAAACACAATTTAATACATAAATTAATGCAAAATCAGCTTTTGAGACTCCCCAAACTGCCCCAGCTGAATTCCCTTGCTGCTATATCAGATTTTGCAATTCTCAAATAGCATCCACCTCCCATGCAACCAATGAAAATTGAAAAAATTCAAAAATAATATTTACATATAATTATTATGTCTCCGCTATATTTTTGTTATAAAAATACACCATAAACACCTTCTCCTCTATGCATATTCGGCTGAGAGAGTGAGAGACTAAAAATTTTCTAAGTCCTCTCAAGGGAAGAAGGAGAGAACAAGAAAGAAAGAAGGAAGGAGAGACTAGGAAAGTTCAATGAGGAGGCATTAGAGCTAAGTCCCATTATCCTACAATCTTTTGAGCATCAAATAAGGTAAGTAAATCCCCTAAAACTTTTTGATATACTCTCATGAAATAGCCCTCAATCTATTTCTATAATCAACTCTAAAGATAATAAACAAGGAATAACTTAAAAATGCGTGGTATGTATGAATAATGGATTGTTTGTGTATGATCAAGTTTTGCGTGGGCTTGCATGTGTATATTTTTGAGTTTTATGGCTTAAATATGTTTTGGAGTTTTGGTTTGTATGAATTTGTGACATGCATGTAAAGAAAATACATCAAAAATTAACATAACATGAGCTAAGTCTTCAAAACCCTAAATAACCTGATTCTCTGGACATGGCGAACATTCAGCCACCAACTTTAAAACATCATAACTAATTGTAGAAAAATGATCTCACAGTGATTTTTGTGTCTAGACCTAGAAGTTTTGAGTTCTATTTCATAAAAAATTAGTTTGAAGTGATTTTGTTGAGTAGAACTCCATATATGCCATTTTTACCAAAGAGTGTCAGATTTTAACCACTCTGAGTTGCATACCTAAACCCCTAACTTAGAGTGAGAAACGTGCTTAGGTCAGAATATAAAAATTGTAGAGGGCATGTTTATCTTACTGTCCACCACAAAAGAGCCAAAAATATGAAGGCTTGATAGGTCAAAACACTTCTCAAAGTCACTATTGTGTTTTAGTGACTGACAGAACTCTCTGTCACACCTTTTTTTGAGACCAAACACCTAAGTTTTTAGAAGCCAAATCCAAAAGTGGTAAACATGAAAAATGTAGGTAACACATTAAAATAGATACTGAGAAACAATTAGCCCAAAATACCCTCGGATAATACCCCAAAGGTATTAAGCATTTTCTGTTAAAAACACATTCTGCACACCATTTTTAGGCTAACTGAACCCTTTTTATAAATTGGTCAAATTCACTAACTTTTCCCATGGATTATAGATATAATAAGCACATTTATACTATAAAAGAAGAATTCATATTTGGTGTTACTTTAAATTTAAATGCTTGTAAACATTTTATTTTGGCCAAAATACTTAATAATTTTTTCTCTCATTACTTAGTTTAAGAATTATATCCGCTCACAATTTAAAAATGAGTTTTGTTACATGCACACCCATTGACCACAGATAATGTGAGACTCACCGCATATAAGAAGAGTATGTCTGAATCTGTTATTAGATCTGTGCACTTAGCATTTGAAAATTAATACTAATATATAAAGAGAGAAATCTCATATAGTGTTACTTCCAATTTCAAGCTAATGTTTTATTTTGCCCAAAATATCTATTAAATTTTTTTTATTATTTAATTTAAATTGATAATTGTTCACAATTTAAAAATTAAATTATTTTATTATTTATTAAAACTTGTAGGGGACACCTTAAACTAAAATCTCACCAAAAACCAAACCTATAGTCCTTGAATTAATGCCCCAAAATCGTGGCCAACAGAGGCCCAATTGATGCCCCAAAATAAATGATCTTTTTTCCTTAGGATCTAACCTCAGTGTTAAATATAAAAGTTGTAGGAAATATTTTTATCTAATTGGTGTTCAAAAATTAAAAATTAAATCTATGTCTAGGTACCTCAAAACACTGTTGTAATTTTAAATTTAGTGATTAAACATTTACCTAAACTTGGCTAAGAATACAAGTGGCGTGTTACTTTGTGAAACTTGAATCTATGGACTTTATATGAACTTGGTGAATAATTGGTGTATGAAAGTGATAATTTTGATGAAATGAACTCATGCTGATAGTACGATTCTATGTCGCATAAATTATGATTCTGCTTCGTATGTTGTACTTTATGCTTTAGTAAGTTGTACCTTATGCTATACCATATGTTATGCTATTATCATTTGTACACGGGAAGTATATTGCACATCATGAGCATTCCTACATGTGCATCTTGGGTTATCGGAGTCCTTTACGTATCTATTGTGGTGGGTTAGGTTATATTGAAATTATTCTTTTCTCAGCTCCAAATATAGGCGTCCCTGGTAGCCATTTTTGTAACTATTTTGGAATATATTCCCTCTGAGCGCCCTAGGTGTGTTCCCGGTGTTTCAAAAGAAAGATTTGTTATTTATAAATACTGTTGGACACCACGGATTCATCACTAGCACTTTAGTTTTGATAATTTAGACCTTGGGTTGATACTAAGCGAGTATCCCAGTTTTTAATATGGGCAACCCTATAAAGTCCCATCACGGCATTGGCAATAAGTCCCTGAAGTGGCAATAATATAAAGTCCCACCAAGACATTGACAATAAGTTCCTGAGGTGGCAATAATATAAAGTCCCATCACGGCATTGACAATAAGTCCCATCACGACATTGACAATAAGTCCCTGAGGTGGCGATAACATAAAAGTCCCATCACGGCATTGACAATAAGTCCCTGAGGCGGTAACGACAACATCACGGCATTGTCAATTAGTCCTGAGGCGGGAATAACAATAAGTCCCATCACGGCAATGACAATAAGTTCCTAAGGTGGCAGTAATGATAATAAGTCCATACAAGTAATAGAAATAAGTCCTAAAATGGAACTCTTAATTTTTTTTATTTCTGGATACAAGTCGGGTTGGACATCTGCATTGCATTCATTTGCATCACGCACTTGCACAATTGTTCTTATATATGCTTACCCTGTTGAAAATGTTAAATTGTATTGGGTATTATACGATATGTATATTTTGTTATGAGTTTGTTAGACAGTTTAGAAAATTTGCTTTTGGGCATTGGCTCATGGCATTTGTGCCACAGGTGAGTGTGGTTAGTTCTTTGAAAAAGTCGTCCCCCGAAGAAGAAGACGAAATTGAAGAACAGAGTGAGTGGCAGGAGCTAGTGGACCCTGGCAATGCTAGCTGAAGAATTAAGTTTTTATCTTTTGTTCTTTTTGTCTAGTTTCCACGGGCGTACTATAATTTTTGTTAAATTTTCTAGTGAAACTATAATCGTTATGTACTTATGAACAGTTTAAAACTCTTAATGATGTAATATTTATGATATCTAAATATGAATGAACTGTTATAATATCCTCCTTATCTACACTTATGTATGTCTCGACGTGGCCGAAGGATGGGGTGTCACAGAATGATGGGAATCATGTAATACGAATCTGGTACGAACAATCTCCCTGCTAATCTTAAACTCTTATCTGGACTCACAACCCATCCCACAGTGTCCTTTCCACTAGTAATACGATCCCGTATCATCTGAGCCTCCTGATCTATCTGCTAAATCTCTAGCACCCGTGCAACCAATGCAGGTCGTGAAGCTACTGAAAATAAAGTTGCATCTCTCCTTGTCTCCCCGAGACACAGATCAAACTCACCAACTTCTCCAAGCATATCCCATTCTCGTCTAGCCAAGGAAGCTAACGAACCATGAGATCTCCTACTAAGAGCATCGACCACAACATTGGCCATCCCCGGATGGTACTGCAAGTCAAAATCATAGTCTTCTAACAACTCCATCCATCGTCGTTGACGTAGATTTAGGTCTTTCCGCAAAAACAAGTATTCCAAACCTCTTGTGACAAGAGAAAACCTTAAAGTGCTCACTATAAAGATAGTGCCGCTATGTCTTCAAGGCAAAAACCACAATTGTCAACTCCAGATCATGTGTTGGATAGTTCTACTCGTGGGTCTTCAACTGTCGAGATCCATAAGCGACAACTTTACCTCCCTGCATTATAATGTAACCTAGACCATCATGTGATGCATCACAATACACTGTGTAACCCAGACCTCGTTCTGGAATAATCAACACTGGTGCACTGGTCAACTTCTTCTTCAACTCTTGGAACGCTAACTCACAGGACTCATCCCAAACAAAAATAACTCCCTTCCGTGTAAGACGTGTCATCAACGTGGCAAGTCTAGAAAAGTCCTTCACGAATTGCCAGTAATAGCCTGCCAAACCCAAAATATTACAAATCTCAAAGACATTCTTCGGCTGTTTCCAATTCATCACTGCATCTATCTTTGAAGAATCCACTTATACCCCGTCTTTTGACACCACGTGTCCAAGAAATCTCACCTCAAACATCCAAAATTCACACTTCTCGAACTTCGCATACAAGCGATGCTCTCTCAAAATTTGTAGAACAATATGCAAGTGTTCTTCATGTATCTCCTTCGTGGATGAATAGATAAGAATATCATCCATGAACACAATCACAAAGCTGTCCAGATACGGATGGAAGATATGGTTCATCAAACCAATAAACGTCGCAAGAGCATTCGTCAAACCGAACGACATAACCAAAAACTCATAGTGACCATAACGAGTCCGAAAGGCGGTCTTCGCTATGTCCTCATCCCTAATCCTCAATTGGTGGTATCTTGACCTCAAGTCAATCTTCGAGAAGCAACTCGACCCTTTCAACTGATCAAACAAGTTATCAATTCTCAGCATAGGATACTTATTCTTCACCATTACCTAATTCAGCTTTCGGTAGTCGATACACAACCTCAAGGACCCATCATTCTTTTTAGCAACATACTTATACGTACAAACCCCTTATCAAGTAACTCCTGAAGCTGTACCTTGAGTTCTCGCAACTCAGTCGGTGCAAAGCGGTAAGATAACATAGAAATGGGAGTAGCTCTTGGAACCAGATCAATAGAAAACTCTATCTCACGACTCGGTGGTAACTCAAACAGATCGCCCAGAAAGACATCTGGATAGTCATAAACCATATAGGGTAACTCCCCTTGAACCCCAACTATCTCGTCCAACATAAGAGCAGAAAAGTGGAAACTCAGGTTTTCCTAGTTCTGTACAACACCGGGCATGGACACTAAACCCACATCCTAATTGCCCACAAAGCAAAAGCAATCACCCTCCAGTGTACAAATTGATACTCTCCATCGATCGCAATCGATAAAGGCACGATAAATGGTCAGCCAGTTCATTCCTAGGATTAAATCAAATGTGGTCATGTCTGGTATGATAAAGTCAAACTCTAAACAACAACCAGCGACCTCCAACTCACAGAATCTGCCAACACGACTCAAGATCAAATTCTTACTGACCGAGGTCTCTACACTCAACGCATTACCCAATGAATATATCTCCAACCCCAATACAGATGCAAAAGCAGAGGAAATAAAGGAATGTGATGCTCTTGTGTCGATAAGAACACTGGCCCATGATCTATATACTAAGAGAGTACCTCTAATCATGGATGGAGTAGTTGCAGCATTAGGCACAACCGGTGCATTGGAGGAATTGAGATCAGCAAGGACTTATGCTCTGTCCTGTGGTGCACTAGCCTATCCACTATAACCCTGGGTTGTCGGCTGTCTCACAGATTGTACTGAGGCACCCCCTTTTGCAAACCTAGACGTCTATGCCTTAGGCTGCAGATAAGTCTGCAGTCCCTGTGCGGGTGGAACAACTGGTGCTCCTGTCACACTCTGAACACTTCCTCCTTAGGGATAATTCCTACGAATGTGCCCAGACTAACCGCACTCAAAACATACTGGTGGCCCTCTCCCCTACGACTAAACAGGCGCTAAACTCTGAACCTGGTTCCTCAGTGGGCACTCAGATGAACGATGCCCTGGCTGTCAGAATCGATAAAAAATGAGTTCTCAATGCTCTGGCCTTCCCGTAGAGGCCACTGAAGGTGCAGGTGTAGAAAACTGTAGCTAATACAATCTCACATGATGGGAACTCGGACCAGACGACCTGTGGCGCATCCTCCTGTGCCCTTGGGACTGTGCACGTCCCCCATCCTGGTGACTCCTACTCTCTCTGACCCTGTGCATCTTGTTCAGGGTATCTTCCACAGTAATGGCCATCTCCACCAAATTTGTAAAGACGCGCATCTTGAATGCCGCCACTCTGTCCTGGATCACGGGTCTAAAACCTCTTTCGAACCTTCTCGCACAAAACTCCTCTGTCGCTACAATCTCCTTCGCAAACCGGGATAGGCTGGTAAACTCGGCCTCATACTAAACCACTGTCATCGTCCCCTGAGTAAGAAAAAGAAAGTCTCCTCCGTAACGATCTCTCATGGTCTCAAGAAAGTACTTCTCTAGAAATACTTCTGTAAACACCTCCCAAGTGCCTGCTACTGTAGCCATTCAAGATTATGTAAACACATCTCACATACCGAGGAGAACCAATAAGAAGAAAGCGTCGATTTGGATAACCTACTTAGATTCCTTGTTAGAAAACACGTCGGCCAAACACGTATCTAACTTGACTACCAAATTTGTTAATTTAAACGCCCGAAGGCAAGACTAAATAATCCTAAGGTCCAACCTCCATACTCACGTATTTACAAACTAGCAAGCTCAACAGGCTAACATGCTCATGTTATAAAAATGCTTAAACACATGCAATCAAGCACACGTAATCATTCTCACAAGGTGATGCACCCTTTTTTTTATGGCTCTAGGTATTCGAACCCAGAGCTTTGATACCAAGTTGTCGCACCCCAAACTCCAGGGTCACGTGAAAAGAAACCACAAAACTACCATTTATGGAAATAAGATTTTTCATTTGGGAAAACCAACAACCAAAATACAGCTTTTGGAATAAAAAAGGGTACCCAAGGTTCATCTCTCATATTAACATACATACATTTTCATGCGTGCATAATGTAGCGCCTCAAGGTTTACAAACATGCCTTCAGAAACAGGCAACACATGTAGGAATACATGATCTCATAACAAAAAAGAAAACTAAACAGTAGTCTTCTGCCACCACGGGCACCTCTAGATCAACTCCCTGTGATCATCAACACCTAAAAATGGTCTTATAAATCCCACAACGTTAGCTGAAACCTAATAGAAACAGACTATAATGCAGTAAAGTAGGACATGCAATCACATAGTATAAAGATAACTCAACCACATGAGCCCCAAAACGGTTTTACTTCATAAAATCCCATGTTTTCCATCAGACTCCCATAAGTCTCAAACTGTTTTCCATCCTCAAAACTAAGCATTTCGACAATGCGGATAACATTCATAGTTAAGGAAAAATAGTAACCAAAACATGAATTTCCACTCGGACACACTATCGAGAAAAGATAATGAATCCTATGTACCGACTCTATCATATACAGGGACAAAGGCAACTACTATAGACTCCTGCTCATTATCTTAGTCATGAACCATCTAAGGCTTGCTGGTAATGACAAGTTCTATACGGAGTCACAACAATGCAGCCACACACGAGGGCAACTGGCTCTTTACGGGTTAAAACAGAGGGAAAAAGCACCCACTATGCCCTTTACAGATTAAAATCGAGAGAGGAAGCATCGAATCCAAACACTATCACGGCATATCTAACGAATTATTTAAAAATTAGTATGTAGCTCAACTACGAAAACCTTTAAACAATTATACATCAAACATGTACAAAAAGATCAAATGGCCATCCGCCATATCATCCATCAATCATGGAGATCAAACAACATTTAAAACATGTTTCCACCATCTATCAAAACGTTTAAAAATTTTGAGACTCAACCCCGAGAGTTAACTCCAAACATCTAAAATACGATTTTCAAGATTTTCATAAATCTACCATTTTTAAAATCATCTTTTTGAAAATCATGAACACCGACAAGTCCATATCATGTATTAAACCAAGAAAAAGCGCAAAACATGTTTTTTATCCGAATAAACATGGTTTAAACATGAAATATGACATTTAAAGCATTTTAAACCTGTAAAAAGCGTATAATTGCAAGTAGCACCCTTTAACGATAATATAGTCTAGGATCCTACCTCAGAGAGTCAAAAATCGATGCCTCAAAAATTGAACCTGGTCAGAATGAGAATTTCTCTAGATGGATGCGAAGCCTATAGCGTGGATAACAAGGATCCACTAACTGATCATCAAAAACCAAACCCCAGGCCCTCAAAAGTCTAGAGAGAAGGTGGAGAAAAGGAAACTTACAAAGGAAGCTAGGTTTTTGAAAATATCTTCGAAAGGTTAATATTTATACACTTAGTCCCGAACAGGAACTTAGTCAACTAAACCCACCAAGTTAGTCAACTAAAAAGCTACTGAAAAATCCAAAAATTTTCCACCGCCACGGTTCAGTTGACTGAACCTCCAACTTAGTCGACTAAGCCCCAACCTAAAACATCCAATCGACTAGATTCACCCCCTCAGTCGACTGAATGGCTACTGCCAACACACGGACAGTACACCAGAGTACAAAAAAACTTCAAAACCAATCAAAAACATTAAGGACAGAAACAACCTATCGTACATTTAACGGTGAAAACACATATAGCATGCTGTTCTATAACACCGAAGCATAAACGAATGCATAAAATATATATATATATACAAAAAAGAACACATCGTATATATGTATTACGAAAAAGAAACGAAACTGGGTCTCACATGGGCCTTGTGTGTGTTTGGGCTTTAGTGAAGAAATGGGTCTTGGCTAACCTTTAGGCCAAACTTTCTATTTCTTTCTTTATTGGGCTTAAGAATTGGGCCCCCAGCTTCATAACCTTAAACCAACACTAGGTTTAGCCCATCCCAATTCTCGGGTTCAAGAACACTCTAAGTTAGTTTCAGATCTTTCCCCGAGAGTTAGGTTTCAGGTTTTTTTTCCATAGTTAACAAACTAACTAACTTCAATTAACATTTTCATTTATATTAGTTTCGGGAATGCGAGTTATTACAATCAGGATCTTTTGTCAAAAGCAATAATATCGCCTTTCGTGAACAAGTTACAGGCATTAAGCCCTAGCAGTTGTCATAAACATGATTATTGGTAATAAGCCCTAGCAGTTTTCATAAATACGATTATAGATATTACGCCCTAACAAGTTTTTATAGACAGGTTACAGGCATTAAGCCCTACGTACAATAATAAGCTCATGGCTATGCTAGAATTACGTAGGGAGCGACCTTACAACCCTTTTCGCTATGATATCATAACCAACAATCACCTGGCCGTGATCACATCCTTATACACCTCGCTGTTCAACACTTCAGCAACCGGGATAACACTATTCAAGCTATCATCATAAATACATTTTCAAAATAGGCTCAACTAGGATATTCATATTTTCTCGAAATAGAGATAACCACATTTTTCATAGATATATCAATAACACGAAAGTTGTACAAGAATCATCATTTTATATGAAGACATAAAAGTTTTCATTCAAACCAAAGCAGAAAACTCAAATAACAAAGATATATAAGACTCACCTAGTTTTAGCAGGAATTATTCAATTAATGTGTTTCAAAATGCCCAAACCTAGATGAGCACATAAAAATACTACTTTAGTGGATTTCTGATAATTGCATTAGCCTATTCTATTTTATGTTTCAAATCTTTATTTGTATCGAAATGTAAATATTATAAAGAAAGTTATTCTCTCATAAGTTTCTGACTTTAAAACTTGATTTTCTATAAAGACTCATTTTAAAACTAATTAAACTCATAATGTGTAACATTAACAAAAATCTTATAATGTAATTTATTCATATTTCTCTTATTTTAGAACAAAAATATTTTTTAAAATTCTTGATTTGAAATTCTTAACAAGAATTTATTTTTAAATTTCTAGCTTTAAAACTGCGTTGTATGGCAGGAAATGTTGAAACCTAATTTGTTTGGAAGAAGTTGGAGAGGGGAAATTGCTCAGACCTAAGATATTCCAAATCACGACCAACCAGATTAAGTTAATTCGAGAGAGATTGAAGCAATCCCAAGATAAGCAGAAGAGTTATGCAAATAATCAGTGACGCGACCTAGAGTTTAGAGTGGGAGATTGTGTGTTCCTAAAGATATCACCATGGAAGGGAGTGATGCAATTTGGGAAGAAAGGAAAACTGAGTCCTCGATACATTGAACTGTACGAAATGATCAAGAGAGTTGGAAGAACGACATATCAATTAGCCCTGCCACCAGATTTAGCAAGATTGCACGATGTATTCCACATTTCGATGCTGAGAAAATACATGCCAGGCCCTTCTCACGTGCTAACAACGCAGCCTATCGATGTGCGGCCTGACCTTACATATGAAGAGGAGCCAGCATAAATACTAGATAAGAAAGAACAAATCCTGCGAAGCAAAGTCATCCCTCTAGTGAAAGTGTTATGGCATAGTCACTCGATGGAAGAAGCCACTTGGGAGCATGAAGATGATATGTGAAAGAAGTATTAACATCTATTTGAGAAAGGAATGCAAATTTTAAGGATGAAATTTTTTAAAGGGGGGTAGATTATAATAACCCGTACTCAAGATACAAATAGAAAAGAAAGAGCATCTCAAAATGAATGAATTCTCAAACCTAATTTCGGTAAGAAGAGCCAACTTAGCCGTCTGACCTTCTCGAGCCCGAGACCCAGGATAAAGTGAGACCAATATAATCCTAATGTTAAGGTTAAAAAAAATTCAAATCTTTAAATTCAAAGCAAGCTAAATCAAGAATTAGGGCCAAAAAGTCAAGAAACGAACCTATGAGAATTTTTCCCAAAATTCTTTTACAATAAAATAAAAAAAATTATATTTTTTTTTAATAAAACGAAGAAACCTAAGTGGCCGGCCACCTTGGGGTTTGTGCCCAAACTTGGTGGCTAAGTTTGCTTGACCCTAAATTAAGCTAATTAACCAAGGTTTGCAAAGCTTCTCAAAGAAGCCTCTCATTTAAAATTTTTCAATAAAAAGAAAGCTTCATTCCCATTATTCCCCTTGGATTTTCGGCCATAGAGAGGGAGAAGAAGAGGGAAAGAGTGAAAGAAGAAGAAATAAGAGGATGAAAAGAAGAGGAAGAAGAAGAAGGAAGAATGAGCAAGAGTTAGGAGGATCCATGGAGCTATAAAGCAAGTTTTTGATCTCTACCACCAAGGTGTAACCCATAATAAGGTAAGAAAGACTCTAATCCCTATGTTCTTACTCACCTCAAACTCCCCTCTCACCATTCTGAAATTTAAATCTAAGATCATGAATCAATACATCAGAATAAAGGTGTCAAGGTTGAGATTTTGGGACTGTTTTGGGAGATTAGTGTGTTTTGTGTGTGTGCATGTTGATTCCATGGAAATATTTGAATGTTTCAGTTCTGGAGTTTTGGGTTTTAAGTATATCCACCATGAATACAAAGAAAATAGGCTCAAACTTGACATACACCATGCTAGGAGGTTGAATCATAACTTGGTCTGAGTTTTCAAAATTTTGCTTGGTGGACTGATTTTTAATACATCATAACTAATTATAGCAAATTCATATGAGGTTGTTCTTTATGTTTAGAGTTAGATTTTTGTGTTATCTTTCATTTAAAATTGGTTTGAACTGATTTGAGTGCATAAAACTCGAGATATCATTTTTCCACCAAAACATGTCGTGTTTCGACCAGCCTCTGTTGCAGAGGTAAAAACCCTATTTTAAAATGAGAACTTAGCTTTGGTGTCTTTATGAAAGTTATATCCAACATGTTTATATATCTACCCACCACAAATGAGCCTCTTTTGTTGAGATTTGTTTGGCCAAAACCACTATGTAATTCGCTATTCATGTTTAGTGACTTAATATAGCTTGCTGTCACACCTTTTTGTATAACCCAAAACTCAAATTTTTAGTGACCTATGCCAAAAGTGTTCTTCATGAACATTTTCAGGGACATCTTGATATAACTTCTGTGAAGAAATAAGGTCCATTAACCTCTATTGGTCCCTCAAATGATTTTCAAACTCTCTATTATTTCTGTTGGAAGTTCACCTCTGCTGAGTTTTGAAATGCTGATTAGACCCACTTTCTCAAATGAGTTATTTCTCAAATAGTTTCTTAAGAACTACCCTAAGCACTCTTCATAAGAAATGTATGGGACATCTAGACCTAAAACATATCAAAACTTCAGCTTGAAGGAACCTATTTTGATGCCCCAAACCTGTGCCCTTATGAGGGTCTTTTTCTCAGCAAATTATACGGTGCTGCTGAAGCGTTTTCTTTTGAGAGGACAAATCATCTAGGAGCCTTAGGATTTAACCTAAGTGTTCTTCATGAGAGTTGTAGAAAATGTTTTAATCTACATTGTGACAAAAAATCAGAACCAAATTTAAGTTTTAAGTACCTCAACAACTTGATGCAAGTTGTAATTAAGTTGCCGAATTTTTAGAAGAAAGTGATAAAACTGGCCAAGTTAAATCCTTAAGTAAGCAAAAGCATGAGCATGTGCTTAGTGTCTTTTAGTCGTAAAAAGGATGTATAACCATGGTCCCTGAAGACCGTAGGGTCATTCAAATGTCCGAATCATTTTAGTGCTACACGTTCTAAAGTGTAGAATCCCGTGTTTATGGCTAAGTTGTGATTTGCTTGTTAGGAGTGAAGGATTTGTTACCCGAGGGTGAAGTCTTGCTCGTTGGAGAAGGCTCGGGTTTTCCACACATAAGATAAGGTGAGAGTGCTTACCCATTATCTTGAACGATAACATGTGAATGATGCTTTAAATGCGGTGATGTTCATGGTTTTAACTATGACAAGTTTTGATAAATGATAGCATGAATTATTATTTTCAGACGCCATGATATTTTTAATTCAAATGTGCTATCCATGATCTTTTGAAGAAGCATGTGTGAGAAGTTTTTATAAAAGTCTTGTCAATGTTGTGTAGTTATTCCAAAGTGCCAAGTTATAAGTGTTTTGGACCCCTTATATCCCATTTTGAGGGAGGTTATCCAACTATGGGTTTTTAATTTGCCCCTATAGGTATGGTTTCCCATTGAGTGGGAGTTACTTTGCCTTAAATGCTTTAGGGCTGAGTCCCAAGTTATAGCACATAACACTCGTGCTTGGTGGAGAGTGATCCTCATTCCATCACGTTACTATCCGTGCATGGTGTTTTGTACCGTCGGATCTCCCAGTTGTGAGGTTGATGACTTCTTGGACACTGTTGGGTTTGGGTTTGATTTTGGGAAAGTGATTTCGTTAATTGTGGCGGTTGAGCCAAGATACATTTTTGTCCTATTGAGAAACTTCTATCTAATTTGTGATATTTTTATAATGAAGCAAATGCATCTGTTTTTACGCTTTATGTGGAAAGTATGATGAATGATTTTCTGAAAGTGTTTTCATTTATCTTTAACTGAGTAATTGTTTCTATTTTGTTCATGATAATGCTAAACGCACTCTTCATAATCTCTATGGTTGCAGATGACGGGAATGGCTAGGAGTTGGTCCACCACAGGTGTCATCTTGCTACTACGAAGCAGCAGTCAGCTGTCCTTTTGGTTTACCTTCCTTAGTATAGTTTTGTACCTAGAGAAAACATCGTATGTTAAGAATGAAAGGTTATGTTTTTAAAGACGTGATGCATGTCCTTGGGATGGTGTATCCCTAGAAACTTATGTCTACCCTCTACCTTTTATGAAGGCTTATGGTTTTTTTGAAGTATATGTTTTGTCTCTTATTATTGTTTTAAGTCTTGTCTTTTTCCCGATGCCGTCGAGTCTGCAGCGGGATCATACCCCACTACATAGGTCGAGTATCTTGCAGGAGTGGGGTGTGACATGAAAAGATTAGTATAAATTGAGGGATCCATTAGTCTAGGTTTAAATTCGAACGAACCCATACCTAGTAAAAGGACAGAGAAACTTAAACTACCCTAAACGGGATGGTAGCTGTACAAATAAAAGCATTCACAAAAAGAAAATCACATAAACCTAAAAGATTTATTAATCCTAGAAGAAGGGGTCTAAGAAGCTATATGGAACAAAAAGGAGACTATTAGGTTTGCGGTCAATATATCATCTACATAGAGTCAAGAATATACCTCCCATGTCAGGTAATGATACAAGGCATGGTCGAGCGTGTTGGAGGTAAAATTGTCAAGATCATTGTTTTTACAAACGATTTTCGGTAAAAAATTAACTGGACGGGCAAATGTCGAAACGGGCTCCAGATAAAACTTTTGTTGTCGAACGATCAAAAATTAAAACCCGTGCAACCAAAGTTAATTTAGAAGAATATCTTTTAACCTTTCAAATCTTCAACTACATTTTTGATTCCGAGTTGAAGCTCCCGTTAGACGTTCTGCTGTATTCCCTTTTGCGATTCTTGAATGTAGTGTGGGTTACAATCTATCAACAACTAATATCGACAGAACCTGAATAGCTTTCGTCCTGAAGACAAGTTATGAAACTGGTTCAATCTACCTACATATTTATAGGGCTACAGTAGGGAACTGTGGAGTAATTATGAGTAAGACTTCTAGTGGAACATAGACACCCATCAGCAGTTTTCGCAATTAAGCAAATCTCATAGCAGTATCTGTAATTATGAAACCTTACAGCGGTTTCTGCAATTTTTACAAAACACTGAATTACAATTCACACCACTAAAGAACTATAATTATACTATGACCAATAATCTCAAGATCTTCTTGCATTGAGCTCCTATTATTAAATGCTTGACATTTCTCCCTACGTTAAGATTCCCAATACCCGCTAATTAAATTTAATTACTGACAATTTAATTTAATCAACATCTTAAAATTTCTTAAAGCCTTCTGCTTAACTTATTTGACCGTCGAATAATCAAATCCACCTGCAAGGTTTGACCTAATTAAAACTTATAAGCTTCCATAAGGGGGTATCGTCATTTTCGATCATTCAGGATGTAGATTCCGTCAAAAATTAATATTCACCATATAAATAATACCGTTATCTAACTCACCAGGATTATATAGACTCATATAAGATCGCACTCTCTAATGAGTCAAAACAACGAATACTAAATATACGCAAATCAATAATTATTTCAAGATTAAGAGTATAAGTACTATCCATAACAACCTTGGAATGTGAATTCATTTATATAGTCAGTATAAAATTAATTACCCCAATGTGTCCCGTTCAATACACACAAAGTGTTCTAACACAGAGAGTTGGAACAATAAACGATGCTAATATCTGTTCCTCGTAATTAAGGTAGGCCTACTAAAATTCTTACTACAGTCGTACCGATGGTATGTTCATTTTCATCTAAACTGTGATCATAAAACTTATATTTTGCAAGAACTTAAAATCTGATTTTCTGTGTGTAAGCCGTACTCTATACACTAGATTAAATACTATACAGAATATTAGACATCCATGTATAACATTCAGGAAATGATACACATACATTGCTCATAAAGATTCTCATAACATAAAAAATATTTTACTAAAAAATAAAATTAAATACTAAAAACATGATTTTCAGTATACCAACCCTAACAATCTCCCACTTATTCTTAAAACTATGCTACCATACATCTGACTCACATGCCCTCTACATGACTATCAAAAGTCTTAACCTATAAACTCTTTGTAAAAGGATCTATATGGTTGTCTCCTGATACAATCTTGGTCATAACAACATCACCCATTTGTATAATATCTCGTATCAGGTGATACTTACACTCAATGTGCTTTTATTTTTTGTGAACCCTAAGTTCCTCTGAGTTTACAATCACTCTGCTATTGTCACAATAAAGTGTAATAGCTGACTGAACTGAAGGTACCACGTCTAGATCCAACAAGAAGTTCTTGAGCCAAACGGCCTCCTTGGCTACTTTAGACGCTACCATGTACTCGGCCTCTATGGTGGAATCAACAATGTAGGACTACTTGATACTCCTCCAACTTATAGCTCCACCTCATAAGGTAACACACATATCCGGAGATAAACTTCTGGGAATCCTTCTCAGACTGGAAATATGAGTCTGTGTACCCCAAAGGTACTAGACTGTCTGTCTGGTAAATTAACATATAATCTTTAGTATTTTTCAGGTACTTAATTATACTATTTACCACAGTCTAATGCTCCTGTCCTGAGTTAGACTGATATCTGCTAGCCATGCCAACGATAAATCAGATGTTGGGTCTAGTGCAAAGCATAGTATACATGAGGCTTCCTACTACGGAAGCATAAGGAACCGTCTTCATCTTCTCTATCTCATCAGGTGTCTTAGGACATTGATCCTTGGATAGAGTGACTCCATACCTAAAAGGGAGAAACCCTTTCTTGGAATCCTGCATGCTAAAATGAGCAATGATATCATCGACATACTTTGCTTGTGATAAGCCTAACATCTTTAATTTTAGATCTCGCACAAGCTTGATCCCAAGGATGTGACTGGTTTTTTCCAAGTCCTTCATATCAAACTACCTAGATAACCATACTTTAACCATAGATAATGCCCCCACATTGTTTTCGATGAGTAAGATATCGTCTACATAAAGTACTAGAAAAATCACCACACTCTTGTCACACTTCTTGTACACACAGGACTCATCCGGACTTTGATAAAAATCATAAGACCTCGATGCCTACTTAAGTCTATAAATAGATCTCTTAAGCTTGCACAACATGCGCTCTTGGCTCTTCTCAATGAATCCGTCTGGTTGTATCATATAGATACATTCGCCAAGACTTCCGTTAAGACCTGTCTTGACGTCCATTTACCAGATTTCGTAATCAAAATGAGCGACAATGAATAAGAGAATCTTGATAGACTTAAGCATGGCTACTGGTGAAAAGGTTTCCTCATAATCGATCCCTTCTATCTGAGTGAACCCTTTTGTAACAAGCCTAACTTTGAAGGTTTTAGCCTTCCCGTCTGTTCCTCTCTTTCTCTTGTAGATCTATTTGTATCCAATAGGTTTTATCCCTTCGGGTGGTTCTACAAGCTCCTAGACCTAATTGAAATACATAGATTTCATCTCTGAATTCATAGCCCTTTGCCAAAGATCTGCATCTTTGTCTTGTAGTGCTTCATTGTAGTTACAGAGCTCGGTATTTCCTCTTCGGTTCTACTAGTATTTTCTCTCAGTTCTTCCAGAATAATAATGCTTTTGGTCCTGTGGTCCGTAATATAATCCTCTTCTAGGAATCGGGCATTGATGCTAATAATGACCTTCTGATCCTTATGATTATAAAAGAGGCCACCCTTCATTCCCTTGGGATACCCCACAAAAAAATAGACTTCTATCCTCGATTCTAACTTACCCATGTTCCCTTTTAGCATATATGCAAGACACTCCCAAATCCGAATGTGTTTCAGACTAGGCTTACGCTCAGTCCACAATTTTGTGGGAGAAGAAGGTACTGACTTAGAAGGTACCAAGTTCAGAATGTAAGCCAATGTCTCTATTGCGAGTCCTCAAAACAAATCGAGTAATCCTGAATAACTCATCATGGACCTTACCATCTCCATAAGAGTTCTATTCCTTCTTTCTACTACACCATTCTGCTGCGGAGTGCCAGATGCAATCAACTAGGATATAATCTCCTCTGATGACAGGTAATCCTTAAACTCTCCAAAGAGGTATTCTCCATCACGGTCAGATCGTAGTGATTTGATACTTTTACACAGACGCTTCTCCAACTCCCCCTTGAATTCTTTGAATTTCTCGAAACATTCAGACTTACGGTGCATTAGGTAAATGTATCCATACCTTAAATAGTCGTCAATAAAACTGGCAAAGTACTCAAAGCCACCTCCAGCCCGAATTATCATAGGACCACACACATCAGAATGAATCAGGTCCAACTGTTCTTTAGCTCTACAACCTTTGGCTAAAAATGGCCTCTCAGTTATCTTACTCTCTAAGCAACATTCACGGACTGAAAGTGTTTCCACTTCTAATGAACTCAAAAGTGCATCTACTACTAGTCTATTTATCAACTTTAGATTAAAATGACCTAAGAGTAAGTGCCAAAAAAACGTTTGGTTCATTACAAAAGAAAACTTTCTCTTATATAGTAAATTAGATGTGTTATTCGCTTCAAATAGTTGCAGTATAGGAGAGATAGGAGTAAAAACATAAAGATCATCCACCAACGTACCAGAACAGATAACCTGTTTATTATCCTTAATAACCATGGACTCATTAAAATAAATCGAATATCTGTCTTTAACCAATCTAGAAACGAAAGCACAGTTCATTCTAATGGAAAGTACATAAAGACAATCTTTCAATATTAAAACTTGATCTCTACCAAAACTGAGAGTGACATCTCCCACTACAACTGCTGTTACCTTTGTATTATTGCCTATATATAAGCAAAACTCTCCATCACTAAGTTGTCGAGTGTTCTGGATACCCTGCAATGAATTGTAAACATGATTAGTGGCTCCCGTATCTACACACCAGGTACCGGTAGATAACATCACTAAACATGTTTACATAACCAGTGAACAGAAATTACTCTGATTGTTTTGTTTTCTAAGAAATACTAGACATAACTTTTTCCAGTGCCATGTCTAGTTGTAGTGAAAAGATCTGTCTTTAAGCTTTTTCACACCAGTTTGTGGCTCACTAGCTACCATGGAAATCATATCATCCGGTTTCTGAACTTTTTTCTTCTTCATGCCTTCTGGCCTAGAGGAAGAACATTTTTTAGAAACAAACACATTTTCTAGTATTGAAGAAATAACCTTGATACTTAAAGCTATATCCAACTTACTTTTCCAGTTAACAAAATTCGATCTCGTTAGTTTGTTTTCTTTGAGTATTGAAGCGAGTGGATTGAAAGCTATTTTAATCATGAGAATCACATAATTAAAAATACTGTTAATTATGATGAGAAAAATTTTGAATTCATTTTAATTTGATCCTCTCTACCAATTTAAAATAATTCGCCAACAGCCTGATCCCCTGTGAATAGCATACCTCGATAGGAGGACGTTTATTATCCATCGTATGACCAGACAAGCCAATTTTTATTAATTTTATTATCTAGGCAACTGACCCTGCCAAGTAAAATTAAATACCTGACATAGTTTTGGTCCAGTATATAATAGTAGTGACTCAGATAGAGAGGTTACTATTATATACAGCTAAGTGTTAACAATCATCTAATCCCAAATCAATCGCTTTGCAATGAACCCTTCTGATGGAGAAATGATTCACACTAACAATTATCCAGAATTATCTCTAAAGGAAGTTTGTACTAGCGATACTGCAATTAATCTATCTGATGGGGAGGAAGGTCTTATTGTCAACACGTAGGATTTAATTACATCGCCTATAAACTGGTGATGAAAATCGCAGAATTTTTCTGTGAATAAATTTTCTCTCCCACTTAGATTTTTAAAACATTTTGAAGAGATAAAAATCCGTTTAATTAAAATAAATTTATTAATTTCAAAAAATACACGATCTGAAATAATCAAACTTCTTTTCATGTACACGATACCAAATATTTCGGTTTGCCAAACCATCTTTTCGTGTTTAAATACGCAACAAATAAAATTTAATAAATGCACAATTTTTCCTTCAGCTTTTTAGCTAAGGTAGTGATTAAAGGTATTTATTTATTTTATTTTTCATTCCATATTTTTCAAAAAATAATAATTTATTTCGATTAAATATATTTCCATTTAATTAATTCAAAATTCAGAATTAATTTTTATATTTTTCCAAGATATCCGATTTTATGAAAAATTATCTTAAACGTGATATTTTGTAAAAAAATATCACCTTCTGCCACCACCAACCACCACCTTCTGGACATCCTACACACCACCACTAAACCACCCCAGATCACCGAGAACCACCCCGGTGGCTCCAACTTGAAAAAATTATCATTTTACGATTTTCTCGAAAAAAAATAATTCACCAGACCACCACTAGCCACCCACAGCCACCATCTCAGTGCACCATTTTTGCCGTTGTAAGCTTAGTCAAAACCACCTTGCGGCCACCTTAACGTAGCGCAAAAGACAGTCAAAACTGATGCACGAATTGCCCGAACAAAGACGCCAAGTTTTGATGGAAAAACCGAGCTTGGGAACTCTAAAATCATGTCCGTTACTACCCACCTGTTCGTGAATTGCATGTTTCATGCGAAGGTTTAGCTGCTGTGTTCCATGTTTGGTTGGTTCATTTAACGGATTATGATGTGTTAGTATATTTTTTATATAATAAAAATAAAAACATAATAATAAATTTTAAAACTCTAAGATTTTGTGAAATATTAAAATATATATATATATATATATATATATAAAGAGTTTTTATTAAGTTGGTATTTTATTCTTCTCTAAAATAAAAGTTAGGTAATATATTTTAAAAGTGATAATAAAGTTTTATACAATAAAACAAAGTTAGAAATTAAACTACAAGATGGTTCTAAAAGGAATAAATTAACAAAATTATGAAGTTTTTACAAAAAAAATAAAAAATATAAAAATTATAACTACAAGATGGCTTCGACATTTCCTACCATACAGCGCCTCGTATGGAGCTATCCCTATGGTTAACTAGAAACTATTATTATATGCGAACTCGATCAGCGACAAGTGTTCCTCCCAGCTTCCAACAAAGTCTAGAATGCATGCTCCGAGCTTATCTTTTAAAGTTTGAATTGTCCTCTCCGATTGACCATCAGTTTGCACATGGAAGGCCATGCTAAACTATAGAGTAGTTCCCAAAGCCGCTTGTAGACTTGGCAAAAACTTAGATGTAAAACAACGATCTCTATCCGATACTATAGAAACTGGCACCCCATACAGCCAATGCAAATCGATCCATAGAAAACGCCATCATTATTGGTAGATAGTGAGCTGACTTCGTCAATCTATCCATAATTATCCAGTTAGCATCATTCCCCTTGGGTGATCGAGATTGTCCGGTTACAAAATCCATGGTAACATTTTCCACTTCCACTCAAGCACAAGTAAAGGATGTAATAATCCTGCCAACTTCTGGCGTTCAATCTTAACTTGCTTACATACTAAACATCTTATCACAAAATCTACCACATCCTTCTTCATCCCACTCCACCAATATCTTTCCTTCAAATCTCTATACATTTTCGTACTCTCCGGGTGCATGGTGTATGTTGAGTTATGTGGTTCATCTAAAATTTGTCTTCTCAACTCCTCGTTGTTGGGTACATGCAATCTATGGCCAAACCACAAGACATCATCCTGAACTTCAAATTCTGTCTTCCCTTTAGCCCTTGCTTTTGCTCTCATTTTGTCGACTTGATTGTTTGTTAATTGAGTTACACGGATCTGGTCTAATAAGGTTGGCCTTATGTTAAGAGTTGCCAATAGGCCTCTCTTCTCTCTTATTGCAAGGTTGGTTCTAAGCATTCGCATTTCAAAAAAAGTACATTTTGCACCACTCGAAGGTGTGCTACACTTCCGAATGATTTTCGGCTTAGGGAATCTACCATCACATTGGCCTTCTTCGGATGATAGTAGATTGTGTAGTCATAGTTCTTTATTAACTCCATCCACCTCCTCTGCCTCAAGTTCAACTCTCTTTGAGTGAAAATATACTTCAAGCTCTGGTGATCCGTAAAGATCCCGCAACGGACACCATACAAATAATGTCTCCATATCTTGAGTGCAATGACGATTGCGGCTAGATCTAGATCATGGGTAAAGTAATTCTTCTCGTGAAGTTTCAACTATCTGGATGCGTAGGCGATAACTTTTTCACGTTCCATCAGAACACAACCCAAAACTTGGTGTGACGCGTCGCTATAAATAACAAAACCCTCAATACCTGACGGGAGGGTAAGCACAGGTGCTGACACCAGTTTAGACTTCAACTCTTGAAAATTCTATTCACATTGATTAGACCACTTAAACTTAACATTCTTCTGAGTTAACCGAGTCAAAGGTTTCACAATCAGGGAAATGTCTCGAGTAAAACACCGGTATTAATCAGCTAACCTCAAAACGCTACGTATCTCTGTCATGCTAGTTGGCCTTTTCTAATTAACTATCGCTTCTACTTTTGTTGTCCCACTTGAATTCCCTCTCCGGATATAACATGACCCAAAAACACCACATGATCTAACCAAAACTCACACTTACCAAATTTTGCACAATGTTTATGTTTCCTCAGGGTCTGCAAAGAAATTCTCAAATGTTCACTGTGTTCTTCTTTACTCTGAGAATATATCAGATTGTTGTCTATGAATACAATTACAAACTAGTTTAGAAAACTTCTAAACACCCAATTTATCAGGTCCATAAACACTGCATGTGCATTTGTTAACCCGAATGGTATCACAAAAAATTCATAATGCCTGTAACAAGTCTTAAAAGTAGTCTTGGGTATATCTGACTCTCGTACTTTCAATTGATGGTATCCGAACTTCAAATCATTCTTTGAGAACACTTTGGCTCTTTACAACTAGTCGAACAGGTCGTATATCCTATGCAAAGGATACTTGTTCTTGATGGTCACTCTACTCAATTGTCGATAGTCGATACACGTCCTTAGCATTCCATCCTTTTTCCTTACAGAAGGAACATGTGCTCCCCATGGTGAGACACTTGGTCTGATGAATCCCTTGTCTAATAATTCTTGCAATTGTTCCGTTAGCTCTAGTAATTCAGCAGGCGACATTCTATATGGTGGAATAGATATGGGTGGAATGCCCGGATAAAGGTCGACCATAAACTCCAATTCTCAATCTAGAGTTATTCCCAATAAATCCTCTGGAAAAATGTCCAAAAACTCACAAATAATTGGCACCTCTAAAACCTCCTTTTCTTTCGTCTCTGTGTCCACTACATGTGCCAAAAACTCCTGACAACCCTTTTTCAGCATCATCGAAGCCTTAATGGCCGACATGACACGAACAGGTGTTCTACCATTGTCCCCTTGGAATACAAATTCCTTCTCCCCAGGTATCTTAACAATTACTCATTTATCAAAACAATCTAACGCCGGATAGTAGGATGACAACCAGTCCATCCTAAGAATCAAGTCAAAACCAAACATATTCAAGGGCATCAAGTCTACCAACATGTCCTTTTCTCATATCTTCAACACACAATCTTTGTATACACTTTTAATTACCACTTCTTTTCCTATAGATGTAGCTATAGTTATCATGCAGTCAAGAGGTTCCATCTTTATAACATCTACTTGTGTTATGAAAATGGGTGACACAAACGAGTGTGTTGATCCAAGGTGTATCAGAATATAAGCATCTTTATCACAAGCGATAAGTGTATTCGTTACCACATTGGGCGTAGCCTGAGCATCTTAGCGTGTGATAGCAAAAACCTGAGTAGGAATCCTTGGGGCCTCCATCGGCCCTTTTCCTTTGTCTTACACACTCTCAGCTGGCCTATCCATTCTTCTATTTCTTATAGACCATTGTGTCGGTAGCCCAGAATGTCTGCACTTAGTAGCTATGTGCCTCGGTTCACCATAACGATAGCAGATCATTCCCTAGTTGATCCTTAGATATTCCTTCTTAAAGTGGTCAGGGGATCCACACTTGAAGCAACCATTCATTTTTGACTCCCTTGCTCGTTCAGATGCTTCCTTCTTTGATCGATCCCCTCTTGGTTTAGAATTCCTTGTAGTTAACTAATAACACTGGCTTCGAAAAGACTGGGGCGTTGGGGCACTAGCCCTAGGATCCTATCACCGACCTTGCTCGTCGAGATATTTCTAAACTTGCGTTTCTTAAAGTCTTCCCATCTTTCTTCTCCCTCCTTCACATCTTTTTTGATCATCTTCGCTTTGTTTACCAAACTTGTATAACTACTCATCTCGAGGACCGTCAACCTCGTTCTAATAAGAAAACTCAATACCTTTTTAAATCTTCTACACCTTGTCTCCTCATCGGGTATAAGCAGGGTAGCATATCGCGAACTTCATCTCGTATTTTGCCACCGTCATCCTGCCTTGCTTGAGGTCAATGAATTCTTTCTCTTTCTCGTACTTGTAGGTTATAGGCTTGTACTGTTCATCAAATGCCCTCACAAAACGATCTCAAGTAATCTTCTACGGTACAAGAAGTTCAACTCCTGGAATTAGCATCTTCAATAACCTCTTTATGGCTCCCCACCAGTGGTATGCTTCTCTCCTAAACATAAATGCTATGAGATCGATCCTATCGTCTTCATTTACCCCTAGCCTATCCAGGATACAAACTGTATCCTTCAACCAATTCTTTGCTTCTGTTGGACTAAGAGTCCCTGTGAACTCCTTTGCACCCAGCTCCTTGAATTGTTTGATTTAGGAGTTACTATTTCTCTTAGCTTGCATTGCGATCCACCTTGCATTCTATTCTGTCAACCTTGCAATCGCCTCTAGTATCCTAGTGGTTGGGTCAGGTTCCACCGGTCCCACTTGTGGAGACATTTCTTGTTATGACTCGTTATACTGATTTGGGTTGAATGACACTCCATCTGAGTTCTCCATGCTTCACCCTATGATAAGAAAGGTATGGATTAGTGCTCAACACAAGAGTCTAACTTAAGGGTATTATAAAGGTAGGAACATACTGTCTAACAAGGTTTAACAACACAAGGGCCATTTTTTTAAATCTAATAACTTGCTTAGACTTCCAATCAGGACCCTACACCTACAGAACGTGTTTTCCAAATGGACCTCAAAGCAAGTTAGTTAGAGCACGAAGGCAAAGGTATGGCGTTCCCAAGTCTAAACCACTCTATTCAACAAAATGCGAGATGACGCACTTAACCTATGCCACCACAGACCACACTTTAAGAAGTCTACAGAACCAATATCCTAGAGCTCTGATACCTAGATGTCACACCCCACTTGTACAAGGTACTCGACCTCTGCAATGGGGTATGATCCCGATGTAGACCCAGTAGCTTCAGGAAAAAGAAAAGGCTTAAAACAATAATAAGAGACAAAACATATACCTTAAAACAACCACAAGCTTTCATAAAAGGAAGATGGTAGACATAGGTTTCTAGGGATACACCATCTCATGGACATACATCACGTCTTTAAAACATAACCTTTCATTCTTAACATACGATGTTTTCTCTAGGTACAAAACTATACTAAGGAAGCTAAACCAAAAAGACAACTGACTCCAGCTTTGAAGCAGCAAGATAATGCCTGTGGTGGACCAATTCTTATCCATTCCAGTCATCTAAAACCACAAAGGTTACAGGAGAGTGCGTTTAGTATTATCATAAACAGAATAAAGACAATTACTAACTTAAAGATAAATAAAAACACTTCCTGAAAATCATTCATCATACTTTCGACATAGAGCGTAAAAACTAATGCATTTGCTTCATCATAAAAATATCACAAGTTATATAGAACTTTCTCTATATGACAAAAATGTATCTTTCCTCAACTGCCACAATTTAACAAAACAATTTTCCTAAAATCAAACCTAAACCCCAATAGTGTCCAAATAGTCGTCAATTTCACGAGCAGGAGTGTTGACGGTACCTTAACCTCAATTCACCATGCACGGATAGCAACATGATAGAATAAGGGCCACTCTCCACCAAGCACGAGTGGTATATGCTATAACTTAGGACTTAGCCAAAAAGACTTTAAGGCAAAGTAACACCTGCTCAATGGGAAACCTCCCCTCTAGGGACAAATTAAAAACCCATAGTTGGGTAACCTCCCTCATAACGGGATATAAAGGTGGGCCAGAAACCCTTATAACTTGGCACTTTGGAACAATAACAAAACATTGACAATACTTTTATGAAAACATCTTTCTCACACATGCTTCTTCAAAAGATCATGGACAGCACATTTGAATTAAAAATATCATGGCATTTGAAAACAATAATTCATGCTATCATTCATAAAAACTTGTCATAGTTAAAAACATGAACATCGCTGCATTTAAAGCATCATTCACATGTTATCGTTCATAATAATGGTTACACACTCTCACCTTATCTTATGTGTACAAAATTCGAGCCTTCTCCAACGAGCTAGACTTGACCCCCGGGTAACAAATCCTCCGTTCCTAACAAACAAATCACAACTTAGTCGTAAATGCGAGATTCTACACTTTAGAACATGAAGTTTTAGAATGATTCGGGCATTTAAATGATCTTACGGTATTTACGGACCATGGTTATACCTCTTTTTTAAGACTAAAAGACACTAAGCACATGCTTAAGCCTTTGCTTTCTTAAAGATTTAACTTGAGCATTTTTATCACTTTCTTCTAAAAATTCAGCAACTTAATTACAATTTGCAGCAAGTTTTTGAGGTATTTAAACCTTAAATTTGATTCTGGTCTTTTGTCACAAAATAGATTAAAATATTTTTTAAAACTCTCATGAAGAACACTTAGGCTAAATCCTAAGACTCCTAGGTGATTTGGCCTCCGCAAAAGAAAATGCTTCAGCAGCATCGTATAATTTACTAAGAAAAAGACTCTCAGAAGGCCACGGGTTTGGGGCATCAAAATAGGTTCTTTCTAGCGGAAGTTTGGAAATGTTTAGGTTTAGATATCCTTTGCATTTCTTATGAAGACTGCTCAGGATAGTTCTCAGAAAATTTTTGAGAAATAACTCATTTAATCAGCATTTCAAAACTCAATAGAGGTGAACTTCCAACATAAATAACAGAGAGTTCAAAAATCATTTTTAGGGACCAAACAGAGCCTAATGGACTTGATATTTGGACAACATTTAGATCAAAATGTCATTAACGTTGTTTATGAAGAATACGTTTAGAATAGGCCACTAAAAATATGGGGTTTGGGCTAAACAAAAAGGTATGACAGCAAGCTATTTAAGTCACTGAACATGAATAGCAAATTATAGAGGGTTTTGACCAAACAAATCTCAACAAAAAAAGACTCATTGTTGATGGGTAGATAGATAAACGTGTTGGCTAAACTTTCATGAAGACATCAAAACTTAGTTCTCGTTCTAAAATAAGGTTTTTATCGCTGAAAAAAAGATTAGTATGAAAATAACATGGTTTGGTAGAAAAATGATATCTCGAGTTTTACGAGCTCAAATCAGTTCAAACACTTTTTAAATGAAAGATAACACAAAAACCTAAGTTGGACATAAAGCACAACCTCAGATGAGTTTTCTATAATTAGTTATGATTTTTCAAAAATTAGTCTAGCAAGTTAAAATTTTGAAAACTCAGACCAAGTTATAATTCAACCTCCTAACATGGTGCTTGTCAAGTTTGATCTACTTTCTTTGCATGCGTGGTGGGTATACTTAAAAGACAAAACTCCAGAACATAAACATTCAAATATTTCCATGGAATCAACATGCAAACACACAAAACACACTACTCTCCCAAAATAGTTCCAAAATCTCAACCTTGACGCCTTTATTCTTGTATTTTGATTCATGATCTTAGATTTAAGTTTGAGAATGGTGAGAGGGGAGTTTGAGGTGAGTAAGAATAAAGGGATTAGAGTCTTTCTTACCTTGTTGTGGGTTACTCCTTCGTGGTAGTAAGAACAAAGGGATTAGAGTCTTTTTTACCTTGTTGTGGGTTACTCCTTCGTGGAAGAGATCAAAGACTTGGCTTTATAGCTCCATGGATCCTCCTAACTCTTGCTCTTTCTTCCTTCTTCTTCTTCCTCTTCTTTTCTTCTTCTCTCTCTCTCTCTCTCTCTCTCTCTCCTCTTCTCCCTCTCTATAGTCAAAAATCCAAGGGGAATAATGCGAATGAAGCTCTCTTTTTATAGAAAATTTTTAAATGGGAGGCTTCCTTGAGAAGCTTTGCAAACCTTGGTTAATTAGCTTAACATAGGGTCAAGAAAACTTAGCCACTAAGTTTGGGCACAAACCCCAAGGTGGCCGGCCACTTAGGTTTCTTTTTATTTTTTAAAAATATAATTTTCTTTCATTTTATTGTAAAAGAATTTTGGGAACAATTCTCATAGGTTCATTTCTTAACTTTTTGGGCCTACTTCTTGATTTAGCTTGAGTTCGATTTAAAGATTTGTATATTTTTATCCTTCACATTAGGATTATATTGGTGTCACTTTATCCCGAGTCCTGGGCTCGAGAATGTCAGACAGCTAGGTTGGCTTTTCTTACCAAAAATAGGTTCGAGAATTCGTTCATTTTGAGATTTTCTTTCTTTTCTATTCGTATCTTGAGTACGGGTTATTACATTTCATTTTAGAGGCCCGAGATTATAGCTCAGTGCAAGGAAGAACCTGTATGCATTTGGGCTCGATCTCCAAGAGGAAGACTTAGAAGGATTGAATAGTCAGATTCACCAATGGAAGACCTAGAATTAACTATGGCTCATAAGGCGAGTGTTATTATGGACTTATAGCGAACAATAGAGGGAGTGAGTACTGTAGTGAATAATTAGGCTAGAATTCAGACCCAATGTCTAGTAAAAATTTAGGCTTTGTAGACCCAAGTGGTAAACCTTAATGTAGTTCCCTGAAATGATCATGAAGATAGGGTAGAAGACAACATTTGGGATGAGAATCTTGATAGTGTAGGTGCAATCCCAAGAGGGGGTGAATTGGGTATTTAAAAAATTTATGCCAATATTAACCTAATTAAACATACAATCCCAAACGTCCACAAGTATTCTCTAACAAACAAATTCAAGTAGATATAGAATTTAAAGTGCGAAATTAAAGAG
>JAULJZ010219097.1:0-17892 GCA_032270985.1 Heliamphora pulchella | reverse complement strand
TTGGGGGGGGGGGTTTTGGGGTTTGGGGGTGGTTTTGGGAGATGTGGTGGTTTTGAGGGCAATTTTGGGGTGAAGACGGTGGTTTCCGTTAAACATTTTAACGGTTTGGCTTAATTGATGTTAAAATTAAAACTTCATGGGAAGTTAGTAATGTTTTTGAAACTACATGGGAGGTGATTGATGTTTTGCTAAATCTCAGGGGAGGTCAATGTAATTTATCCTAATAATTATATTAGTTACTTAGCCAATTTTAAAACACTTAATTAAAAATATAATTTTATTAATTTTTTAATTTAATGATGTAAAAAATAGAAAAAAAAAACAAAAGTAAAAACTGTATTATTTTTTCATTGGATTAGTAAAATGAGACGTAATAACAATTAAGATAGTTAGATTTTTTATATCTACACAAATGTCACATCAAAAGTTATATACTGTATAATAGATAGATACCAATTCTAAAAATTTAATAGTGAAATAAAAAGTAATATGAACAATTTAATAATTAGTTAATCAGCCAATTTCAAGGCACTCAATTAAAAATATTATTTTATTAGTTTTTTAATTTATAAATATAAACAAATTAAGAAAATAACAAAAGTAAAAACTATATTATTTTTTCATTGAATTAATAAAATGCGAAATAATAAAAATTAATATTTTTTCTATTTACTTTTCTACAATGAAGAATATGGGGGATGAGAGAGAACAAAATGTAAGGCCAAAATTGTTTCATCTCAATAGTTTGATTTTTGACATTTATAGAAATTTCACATTAAAAATTTTATATTGTATAATAAATGTATAATAAATAGACATTTAATTCTAAAAATTTAATAGTGAAACAAAAAATAATATCAATAATTTAATAATTAGTTAATTAAAAAATTTTAAGACACTCAATTAAAAATATAATTTTATTAGTTTTTTAATTTATAGATGTAAAAAAATAAAAAATAACAAAAGTAAAAACTATATTATTTTTTTATTAGATTAGTGAAATGAGAAGTAATAAAAATTAATATTTTTCCTATTTATCTTTCTACAAGGAAGAACGTGACGAGGGAGGAGAGAGAACAAAATGGAATGCCAAGATTGTTTCATTTTAATAGTTAAATTCTTGACACCTACATAAATACACATCAAAAGTTTTATATTGTATAATAGATAGATGTTCAATTTATAAACTTTAAAAGTGAAACAAAAAATAATACCAACCATTTAATAATTAGTTAATTAACTAATTATAAGACACTCAATTATAAAAAGATAATTTTATTAATTTTTTAATTTATAGATGTAAAAAATAAAAAAAATAAAAAAATAAAATTATATTATTTTTTTTATTGAATTAGTAAAAAGAGAAGTAATAGAAATAAATGCATTTTTACTTACTTTTTTTTTTTTACAAAGAACAACATGAGGGAGTAGAGAGAATGAAATGGAAAGATTGTTTAATTTCAATGCTTAGATTTTTGAAACCTACACAAATATCACATCAAAAATTTTAAATTGTATAATAGATAAATTGGTTAAATATTTCAGATATTGTGTTTGATAATATTTATTTTAATGGTAGTATGTGTGGTTTTCAAAATATACCGCTTATTTTATTTAGAAAATATTAATTCAAGGTCCCATTTTGGTGACTTGTACTCCATTAGGTCTTAAGTATTTTTTTAATGTTCCATCAAGTCCTATTTTTAAAATTTATTAATTGTTCATGACCAAAATACCCTTCACCCTCACCGCACAATTAGATCTGGTTTTGAAATGCATAGAGGTTTTGTTCGAGATCAGATCAGATCAGATCTGGAGAACACAGATCCCTCCAACGGCGTCACCGATCCCTCCGAGCAATCAGATCTGATTCTACGTCGTCGTTGATTCCTCCTTCGACGATCTTGTGAATCTAAAGCTACGGAGGTTTTGTTCGAGATCAGATCGGATATGGAGAACACAGTCGCAACAGATCTGGAGAACGACGAGGATCAATGGCGAGGGATTCTACGTCGTCACCAATCCCTCCGACGACGATCTTGTGATCCAGCTATAGAGGTTTTGTTCGAGATGTGTTTTGATTTTCGGCCACGGTGAGGAGGAGGAGGAGATGGTGACGGTGATGACGCGATGTTTAGCTCTGAACATGACCATGGCTGTAACTGCGGCAATGGTTTCTTTGTGTGTGTGCAGCAATGGTTTCTGTGTGTGTGTGTGTGTGTGTGTAGGTGGTGGTGGTGGTGGTGGGTGGTTGTGGTATGGTGGTGTTGGTGATGATGGGTGGTTGTAACAAATGTCTCATTTTTTACAATGTCTTATTTCAAAAATAATGATATATTTGTAGTTATACAAATGAAATGTATCATTTGTTCAAAAATAATGAGACATTTACACATTCAGATACACAATCATTTGAAAAATGTCACATTTACGTAAAATGTCACATTTTAAAAAATGAGACATTTGTTATGAAATGTCTTATTTGTTCAAGAAATGTCTTGAAGCATTTTATAACAAATGAAACATTTGATAACAATATCTTATTTTTAAAACCAAAATGAGATATTCAAAACAAATAAGACATTTCAGATTTAGAATGAGAATTTCTCGATTTCTTATTTATCTTCGACGAATTTGATGGTGGTGGTAATAGAAAGAGGCGGAGATATGGTGGTGGTGGCGTCGGTGGTGGTAGGGAGTGGCAGTGGTGGTGCTGGTGGCGGTGGTGGGGAGTGGCGGTGGTGGTGTTGTTGGCCGCGGTGGCGGCGGCCGCGGTGTTGGCGGCGTCGATGGTGGTGGCGACAGTAGTGGCGGTGGTCAGCGGTGGCAGCGGTGATGGGGAGTGGTGTTGGCAGTAGTGGGGAGTGTATGGTATTGGGGTGATTTTGGTATGAAAAATATTAAATATGACTTAATGGAATATAATTCTTAATTGGAACGTATTGAAATACAAGTTGGTTAAATGGAACGTAGTCCAAAATCCCCATTTTATTTAAAATACAAATGTTCAAATAATTTAGATATTGATTCCAGAGCAATTTAATTTTTTGCATAGTTGATTTTCTTAATAAATCTATAAAATGAACAGTACGGTAATCGAAATAAACTTAAATTGTATTTATTTTGGTTATACATTAGGTTAAAACAATACAAAATTTTAAGTTAGTTCTAAAGTTTGAGATTGCCGAACATTCTTTAATATGTTTTATGGTCCATTTGAAGCTCATTTCGATAATTTTGAACCGTTTATCTTGTGGAGCATATCTAGAATATCATACATATAAAACAAAAGATTGGTTAGATATGTGTAAATATAATTTCGTATAACATTTATTTTAATGGTATGTATAATTTTAATAAAATACTACTTATTTTATTTAAAATAAACATGCTTGAGAAGATCTTTTATATAAAAAATTAGATCGATTGGATACTTGTAGATATGTAATTTTATAATTTTTATTTTAATAGTGATGGGGAGGTGTGCAACCCGACCCAGCTAGAACTTGGTTCGCCGGGTGGGTCCATTGATAAACACGACCAGCATATCCGCTGATCAGTCGAAATCCCTACTGATGGGAGATCTCGTGCTGAGCAGTTGATGTATTGGCTGACCAGGTAACGCCTGATCATCTGGGCAGGTTACCTAAGAGCACATGTGTCTAACACTGCATGTGGAATGTCCTGAGAATCCTCAGAGATTCAGTGTAACAATCTTCACGTGGTATAATGGCCACGTGTCTCCATCAGTATATAAGGAGGTACCAGACGGATAATGCAGGTAGATGATTCTCTCACTCTCAATATCTCCCTCTAACAGTTTTCCATTTGTCTTGGGGCTTACTCTACCGGATACCTAACTTGACCGTCAGAGAGGTTGTGTCGGAATCCCATCCAGCACTTCTCATAACGGTTGTTCTTTCCTTTTCAGGCCCCTAGATGCCCAGAAAGTATTGCTGAGGCCCATCCTAGATCGAGTATCAACATTTGGCGCCGTCTGTGGGAATGACTTCAACTTTAACGAGTTGTGCGTTTACTTTCTTTTGAGCTGTTCAATCTATTGATGGTTCAAACGAGATCAATGGCAGAGAAGTAGAGTTAGCCACAGTTGGATCTCAGTCGTGGGAGGCGCAATGCCTACCCTAACTCAATCCCATGCAGCAGCAGTTCCAGAACCTTATTGAAGGGATTTTCTAGTTGGTTCAACAGAACAGAGAGCTCTTGCACCAGGTGAGGGAGCGAGGTGAGGTTCCAGATCCTCCCAGATTGCCATGCCGGCAGCGCGGGGGGGGGGGGGGGGGGGGGGGGGGGGGGGGGGGGGGGGGATTCTGGAGGAGGAGCAGAGGGGAGATGGCCAGGATGCTATGGCTCATGACCTACCATTGGGGGATAATGGAGCGGAGGACGTAGCGAGTCAAGTCAACTTAGAGGACCCCCTTCTGGGGCGCCGGGGACCAGAAGCGGTTAAGAATGCTGGAGATAATTTTGATGTCTCTACTACTTGGAATGCGCAGTTACGTGAAGTTAAGGCCTAGGTCAATGATATAATACAGGCCATTCGGACCAAAACCCTCTCTACCTTGGATGTTCTAATGCACAAAACGAGATCCCTGTTCATCCCGGCAATCATGGTGACTCCCTTGCCACCCAAGTTCAAGATGCCCTAGATTGATCTCTTTGATGGCACATCAGACCCCTTGGATCATCTGGATACTTATAATCCTTGATGTATCTCCATGTCGTTCTGGAGGAGGTTATGTGTAGGGCATTCCTGACCATGTTAAGGGGTCCAGCTCGAATTTGGTTCTCTAAGTTAAGGCCAGATTCTATCGAATCGTTTCCTTAGCTTAGCAAGATGTTTGTGAGTCACTTCATTGGTAGACAACGGCACCGGAAGCCCGTCACTTCCTTGCTCAACATCAAGCAGATGAAGGGGGAGAGCCTCCGGGAGTATGTTATCCGCTTCAATCATGAAGCACTCTATATGGATGAAGTAGATGACAAGGTGGCCTTGACAGCCTTCATGGGGGGTGGGGCTCTTATCGTCCCGTTTTCTCTTTTCTTTATCTAAAACTCCCCCTGGGGATATGACTGAGTTAATGGTGAAGGCTTAGAAACACATGAACACAGAAGATGCAGTGGACGCGAGGCATTCGAAATCTCAGGAGCCACTGCCTAAGGCAGAAAAGAGATCGAGAGAACCTGATCAGCAAGGAGGGAAGAAAATCGCTGACTAGCCCAAGGCCTAAATATCCGACCAGCCCCCCATGCGATCTAACGGTGCCCGGTATCGCTACTATACGGCCCTTAACGCTCCCCTTGAACAAGTATTGCTCTATATTAAGCGAGACCTGGATCTCCAATGGCCTGGGAAACTAAACCCCCCCCCGGCGAAGCGATCCAAAGCCAAATATTGTCATTTTCATAATAAAGATCATGGTCATAACACGGAAGATTGTCACGATTTGAAAGACCAAATAGAAAGACTGATCAATCAGGGCAAGCTTAGTCATTTCATGCTCGAGAAACGCGAGCAGAGGGAAAGGGAACCACGTAGACCTGGAGCAAGAAAGAGCTCCATGATGTGATGAGGGGCTAGACCCACCCCGTATGAAGATTAGGACGATCGCAGGAGGATTCGCAGGAGGAGGCACCTCCTGGTTAGCTCGAAAAATGCATGTCAAACAGTTACGAGACGATTCTCGCCCTGTGCAAGGGCATGCGTTGGGGGAGGAGCGACAGAGGACTGGTAAAGTAGCCATCATTTTTTCTGACCAGGATGCCCTGAATATACAACAGCCCACGATGACCTTGGTGGATAATGGTAGCTTCGCTGATATCCTTTTTGCTACGGCCATTGATCAAACGAAGGGGGGCGAGACAAGCTCCAATCCATGCTCTCACCCCTAATGGGCTTTGCTGGTGATAAAATCTCTTCGGGTCTATCCAACTCCCTGTTATGATATGGGGTAGCAGAGACAAAAGCTCGAGGATACTCACGTTCCTGGTCGTGGACACACCATCTGTTTACAATGTTATCCTGGGTAGGACAACTCTTAATCAATTCCAAGCGGTAACCTCTATGTATCACCTCCTCGTCAAGCTCCCAGTCGACCAGAGGGTCGGCTACGCCAGGGGGGACCAGGCATCAGCTAGGGAGTGCTATGTCACCTCGATCAAGGAGCACACCTCCCGGGAGGCTTTGAGCATCAAGGAGATGGAGGTAAGGGAAGAACATGATTTGTAGAGGGAAGACCCAGCAGAGGAGCTGTGAGACGTGTGCATAGACTTGAACGATCAGTTTTGTATACTGAAAGTTGGGGCCCAGTTGCCAGACCACCTATAAACACCCCTAGAGGAATTTCTCTCCACTAGTAGAGATGTGGTCGCATGGTCCAATAGTGATATGCCAGAAATTAACCCCATAGTTATGGTCCACCAACTGAATGTGAACCCGACCAAAAAGCCCGTAAGGCAGAAGCAAAGAGTGTTTATCAAGGAAATAGTGTACCCAAACTGGTTGGCAAATGTGGTAATGGTAAAGAACGACAAATGGAGGATGTGTATAGACTTCACGGACCTAAACGAGGCTTACCCCAAGAATAGTTATCTGCTCCCACGAATTGACCTCCTAGTGAATTCCACAGCAGGGCACGAGCTCTTAAGTTTCATGGGCGCATTTTCTAGGTATAACCAAATTCTTTTGCATACTCCTGATCAGGAGAAGACGGCCTTCGTGACTTCGCGAGGGTTATATTGCTATAGGGTTATACCTTTTGGCTTGAAGAATGCGGGGGCCACATATCAGCGGTTAGTTAATTCGATGTTTAAGGACCAGATTGGTAGAAATATCAAAGTTTACATAGACGACATGTTGGTCAAGAGTAGGAAGGCTGATCAGCACCTGAATGACCTGGCAGAGGTCTTTACAATCCTGTGGAGGTATGGAATGAAGCTCAACCTGGCCGAATGTGCCTTCAGCGTCTCATCTGGCAAGTTTCTGGGTTTCCTGGCCAGCCAGAGGAGAATAGAGGCCAATCTTAATAAGATCAAGGCTATTTTAGAGATGCGATCCCCATCCACTATCGTGAAGTGCAAAGGCTAGCGGGGAAAGTAGCTACTCTGAATCGTTTCATTTCTAGAGCAACGGATAAATGCCTCCCTTTCTTCAAAGTTCTTCGTAAAGCCTTTTCCTAGAATGAGGAGTGTGAGGAGGCCTTTGAGGCATTGAAATTATATCTGACCAGATCTCCTTTACTATCCAACCTGATCCTACGCGAAGACCTATACTTTTATTTGGCTATTTCCAGCATTGTTATGAGCTCGGCCCTGGTCAGGCTTGTGGATGATCAGTAGCGACCAGTTTACAATACGAGCAAAGCCTTCCAGGGGACAGAGAGTAGGTACCCAAAAGCAGAGAAGTTGGTCTTCGCGCTTATGGTGTCAACCAGGAGGTTGAGGCCCTATTTACAAGTGCACACAGTGATTGTTCTCACTGACTAGCCCCTAAAGAGGATACTGTAGAAGCTTGAGGCCTTGGGAGGCTTGTACAATGGTTAATTGAGTTAGGACAATTTGACATTGAGTTTCGACCCAAATCAGCAATAAAAGGCCAGGCCCTAGCAGACTCTGTTGCTGAATTCACTTGGGAAGACACTACAGCACCTATAACCGACGCTGCTCAGAGTAGTAGCAGAGCGGAACCTCCACTTATGGGAATTGAGCGGGAGAGCATGGCGATGGATCAGCACCTTGACCCCCAGCGAACATGGATGTTTCGTGGGGACGGATCCTCAAGGAGGAACAAAGGTGGTATGGCTTGATCATGACTTCCCCCTTTGGGGATCGCCTAGAACCGGCGGTCCATTTAGACTTCCAAGTAACCAATAACGAAGCAGAGTATGAGGCATTAATACAAGGTCTTAGGTTAGCTAAGGCTTGTAGGGCAACTCATTTGACGGTTAATATAGATTCTCAATTGGTGGTGCAACAGGCCAGTAGGACCTATGAAGTGAAGAACGAGAAGCTCATGCAATACAAGTCTTTAGTATAGGATCTACTCAGGGGTTTTCAGCAGGTAAAGCTGCAACAAGTCACGTGGAGTGGCAATCAAGAGGTTGATCGGTTAGCACAGTTAGCTTCATCGGGTAATGATATGGGGGAGTAGGGAGTTTCCTAGGAGGTAATTGATCATCCAAGCGTTGTTAGTCCGCTAACCAATTTGGAGGTCATGGAGATAAAAGACATTATATGGGCCCGAGCCATTGTAAAAGTACCTAGAGGAGGGAGAAATGTCGTCGCCCGAGCCATTGTGAAGTACCTAGAGGAGGGAGGAATGCCCGACGACAAGAAGGAGGCTAAGAGGTTGAAATTAAGGGCTATGAGGTACACTGTTCTAGAAGGAATCTTATACAAAAAGGGAATCTCAATGCCCTATCTACGCTGCGTGTCAGAGCAGGAGGCGGTATACGTGCTTAGGGAAGTTCATGAAGGCGTATGCAGAAACCACTCTAGAGCATGATCGCTTGTGGGAAAGATCGCAAAGGCTGGATACTACTGGCCTACCATGATGAGTGATGCTAAAGAATACGTTAAAATGTGTGACAAGTGCTAGTGCTTCGCCAAGATTGCAAGGCAGCCGCCAGTTGATCTTACTGTGCTGACCAGCCCTTGGCCTTTTGCTCAATGGGGTTTGGACCTGGTTGGGCCGCTTCCTGTGGCGCGAAGGCAAATGAAGTTCCTGATGGTTGCCATAGACTACTTTACCAAGTGGGTAGAGGCCGAACCGTTAGCCAAAATCACCGAAGGGAATGTCACCCAGTTTGTTTGGAAAACCATAATTTGTAGGTATGGCATCCCGAGAGTGTTGGTCACGGACAATGGCAAACAATTTAACAGGAATTGTTGAAAATTCTTTGAAGAGCTCTGCATTCGATTGCATTTTGCCGCTCCTGCCTACCCTCAGTCCAATGGCCAAGTAGAAGTTACTAACAGAACTTTGCTAAAAATGCTAAAATGAAATTGGAAAAATCTAAGGGGTTGTGGCTTGAGGAGCACCCCAATGTGTCATGGGCTTACAGAATCACCGTCCATACACTGACAGGGTTCACCCCCTATGTTTTGGTGTTCGAACACGAGGCTGTGATTCCCATGGAGATAGGTTTGACCAGTGCCAGAGTGGAACACTTCGACCAAGAACGCAACAATCAAGAGCTCGAGGTTGATCTAGACCTCATAGAGGAAGTCAGGGAGCAGGCCACAGTCAAAATAGTGGTCTACCAAGCGAAGGTGCGTAAGTACAACAATTCCAGGGTCAAAGGGAGGAACTTCAGGCCAGGGGACTTGATGCTTAGAAAGGTGGTCATAACCACAAAGAACCCCTCTGAAGCCAAACTGGGGGCCAACTGGGAAGAGCCCTATGTGGTGAAACTCTCATGCGGCAAAGGGGCATATCGACTTCAAACTGTGCAGGAAAAAGATTTAATCCACCCTTGGAATGCAGAACATTTGAGGAGGTACTATCCATAAGTATCATAACATTTTTGAGTTATACTTTTTTCTGTAATTCCAATGTGTACGAAGGCACAATTAATAAGAGCTGTGAATGAAATTCATTTCGCGACAAATACTTTCATAGAAAACTCTCGTTGTTGATTAAAGATTCATGGCAGGCACAAATATGAAGGCAGATCACAAGATGATTAGCTTCCAATATGAAGAACCTGAACCTAAGGGTCAGAAGACAAGGCAGATCACAAGATGATCTGCCTCCAATATGAAGAGCCTAGACCTAAGAGTCAGAGGGTAAGGCGGATCACAAGATGATCAACCTTCAATATGAAGAGCCTGGACTTAAGGGTCAGAGGGCAAGGCAGATCACAAGATGATCAGCCTCTAATATGAAGAGCCTGGACCCCTGAACTTAAGGGTCAAAAGGCAAGGCAGATCACAAGATGATCAGCCTTAAACTAAATGAGGGTCTTGGTTTTAAGCTTTTACTACTAAAAGTCTCTATTACCAGAGCCGAGCCCCAAACGTCCGAGGAAGGGTGGTCAAGTCTAGAGGGACACAGCAGTTGCCCACTAGCAAATGAAAATAAATATGTGCAAAAGGCAGGAGAGCACTAGCATATAAGGTCATCATATTTGAGCAACGAGGAAACAATAAGAAACAGTCATCATATTATTTACTGGTGCTGCATATATTGACAAGTAAAATAAAAGTGGTAAACCGTTTAAACCCAGCATGTAAACCAAGTTTGTATGTGAATGTTTTCTACCGCCGATAAAAGAGGAAAAAGATGTTCCTAACCACCAACAAAGAAAAAGTAATGTTTCCAACCACACAAGCACAACATCGTGATTCAAATGAGAACTACAGGGGAAAATATGTGAAAATTGTTTCTCAGTAATGAGGAAAAGCAGGTAAAGAAGTAAGTGATCAGAGGGGTTAGGGGCATCTGGAGTAGCGTTAGGTAAGGCATCGATGTCTTCAGTTCTAGGTGAGGCGGCCACCATGGAAGTGTCATCCTCCTGGGTTGGATCATAGAGAGGTCCTGATCAGGAAAGGCGATCTGGGCCTGATGGTAGAATGCTTCGAAGCCAAAGTCCCACTGCTCGGCAAGAATGACATTCCCATCCATCGAGTCTAGGTATTCTGTGATATGCTGATTGATGATCTATTTGAATTTTCTAGAATCCTTAAACTCTTGGATGAAGCTGATCTTTCCTCGGGGATTGATGAACTCCTGCTCTCGGCATTTGTGTTCTAAGTCCGTAATGGTGGTTTGCTTGGCTTTGAGCTCTGCCGCCATCTCTTTCTTCTCCCTGGTCAGCTCCCCCTACCGCATTCTACAACCTTTCTAGATCAGCCTTCAACACTTTATTCTCATGCTAGAGGGGCTCCATCTGCTCCTTCATCTGTTTTACCTGCTGTCCAGTAGACAGTAGCCTTCTCTCAGCGGCCTTCTAGGCATTATGCTATTCAGTCATCCTTACCACAGCGTGGTGACCCAAGGCCACGACCTAACAAAAACAAACACACAACGCAAAATGGAGGGGATTGCGTGAAAAAAAGAGGCATGTTACTCACAGTTATGTGTATAGGTTAAACGGACAACATGTAAGATAAAATCATACTCACCTTCGCCATTTCCTGATGGAAACGATCTCCGATGGCGTATGGCGAGAGTGCTCGCATGGCTTCTTGATCGGAGGGAGGAATGGCGCTCTCGATCACCCTTTGCCTTGACTCTCCTTCTATAAACACAAACAACCTAGTTGTGTCCTGGCTAGATGGGAGAGAAGAGGGGATCTTCATCGGTTCTCCTCCTGAGCTAGGCAAGCCACCTCCTAAGCTACAGCACAGCTCGTTCTCTGATTGATCAGCGTCGCTGGTAGGATTCCCAGCTTGATCAACGGTGGACTTCGCTATCTTCTCTCCTTTTTTCTCTTTTTCTCTCTACCTTTGCGTGGAGATTCTCGAGCGCTTGGCAAATGGTGCACCAGAGCTACCGGCTCCCTCAGCATCCCTTTTCTCCTTCAGCTCCTTCAGCCTCCTCTGCACTTCCTTATCTACCTTGCCCATTTTTTCTGTAAAAGGCACAAGCAAGTCAGCTAGCATTAAAGGAATATGCAGTTCAGTAAGGAAAATAGAAGAGAAAGCAAGAACAACAATGTTAGTCACTTGACAGCTCAGAAACCTTCGTAACCTCCTCTAAGCGAAATAAATCTAGGACATCAAAAGTAGGTTAAGGTCCAAGGGTATACTCACTAAGACTGTCATGGGTGAGCAGGGTATCCCATGTCCTGTCCTCGTGAGCATGAGCAAGATCCACCATTTGTTTTCCCTCTTTCAAGATTTCTAAATTCCTAGCACGACCTAGACACAGACCCTATTCGAGTCAGTTTTGCTCTAGCTAAAAATAGGGGACATGCAATAAGGATAGAAGCAAAAATGTACTAACCATCTTTGGGAGGCTCTGCCCAAACTCGTCGGACCCTCAGAGTGGCATCATCAATAACCTCCCACGATTGGAACTCCCAACCACTCCCAGAGATGAAGAAAAAACAACTCTTCCAGTGCTTATTGGAGGAGGGTAGGGTGGTGATCAGACCACGTTTATCACGAGCCTGGAGGCTCATGTATCCGCAGAGATGCTCTACTGGCTTATAACACCAGAATAGCTCTTGGAGGGATAGGCGCTTCTCTTTCCCACTGAGTACATGCCAGAGGACCATACTCCCAATCAAGATCCTCTAAGCATAGAGAACCAGCTGACTAGGGGCAACCCCAAGGAAATGAAGGAGCTCCTTCGAAAGAGAAGGAAAGGGAAAGCGAAGTCCTGCGTGAAAGGCTCCCTCGAAGAAATAAAACTCTCCCTCAAGGTCTGAGCAGGCACACTCGTCTGGCAAGGGTACTCTAAGACAGATTGAGTATGTTATTTGGAATTGGGCTCGGAGGTGCTCCAAGTTGTGGCTCTCAATGGTGGAGGCGATACTAGTGGCGGTGAAAGGCACATGGATGGCCCCACTTGAACGTGCGGGTGTTGTAAAACATCATCTTGTTGGGCTTGTTCAGTGGCCAATGCTTCTAAGGAAGCTGTCTCGTTGCCAGAGAAAAGGCGGAAGGTGGAGGCTCCCTAATGACGGGAGCACCTCATGGCCATAGGTTCCTCAAAGCTCTCCATAGAAGAGGTTTCGTCAACTAGACGAATATGAGGGATAGGAACTGTGTGATGAAGTGGCGCTGAGTTAAGTGGTTTTGGGTGTGGTGTTGGGATTTAGGGGTTCTGAAAATGTTTAAAAAATATGGAGATTTAAAGATGTTTAGAAAATATTTTAATACCTTGAAAACCAAATTTTAAAAATTCATTTTTATTAAAAATAGAGTTGCCACTTAGTTTTTGAGAAAAAACTAAGAAAAATAAAAATAGCTACTGATCTTAAAGCATTTAACTAGAGAAAGAAGATTTGGGGGTTAAGGTACGAATCGGGGAAGGTGTTAGGCACCCCGTTCGCCCAACCATAAGGTTGGCCTCTACTAATCATCATTGGTTATTTAATATGATTTCTCAAATGCATGTAAATAAAAAAAATAGAGGTAAAGAGAGAACATCTAAAATCAAATATAAAAAATATATAACATATGTACATAGCACTCTAAATCAAAACAAATGAAGGGATACAATCCTAAATCATATAGCATGCAATTTCTAACTAAAGTATACATGGAGCACACCCACATGCAATATTTATAAAAATAACTTAAACTATCATGATTCAAGTAAAATGGCAAAAACATGTTAAAAGATGAAAAAAAAATTACCTAAACATAAATTGCTAACAAAATAAACAACTATTCTAAACATAATTTTAAAGTAACTAAAATATGCATATTATCAAAATTAACATGACATGATGAATTTTTAATAAAAGAAATAAGAAATGTATATACAAGAAAAATCATACACTAAAAGAAAGCAAGGAAATTAAAAGAGGGTTTTATGCCAAAAGAAAAGTTAAAGATTTTAATCAAAAGAAATGGGAACAAAAGGATAGTTTATAAAATGAAATTAAATCAAAGATAAGAAGTTATAAAAGATAATGAAAGGAAACTACAAATTAGGGGAATTAAAAATGGCATTATTTGTAAAACAAACTAATAAACCTAAACTAAGAATCATTAAGCTAAAATAAAAAGTTGAAAGATGCTATCAAACTAATAAGAAGAAAATCTAACTATTCACTTTATTAAAAAAAATAGAGGAAAAAGAAAATAAAGAGGAAGAAAATTATATTTAAAGAATAAGAATTAGATTAAAAGACTTGTGATTTTCTGGGTTTAACAAAAGAAAAGAAGAATAGGATAAGTACTATGAAAAGAAGATAAAACTAAAGTAAAAAAAAAAAGAAAGAAAAAATAAGAAATGGAACATTAGAAAAAAAAAAACTATATTATAAGGAAAAGAAAATAAAACTACATTACAAGCAAAGAAAAGAAAAGAAGATGCTATAAGGAAAAATTACATCACTACTAAAAAAAAGAAAAGAAAAATGGAAAATAAAGGCTAATGAAGGAACACTAATATTTAAAAGAAGAGGGCATTGAATTAATATTACAAGAAAACAAAAGAAAATAAAAAAAGGAATGCTAAGAAAAAATAAGAAAAATTAAATACAACAATTTAACTAAAGTGTGAAATGTAGTATTAATTACTACATTCACATAAATGTAAGTGCATTGTTATAACAATTAACAACACTAACAAGTTGTAATTGCCAAAATATATTAACACTATTTTGATGAATGAATTAAAGAAAAAGACAATGTACTTAGTGTGGATGTGTAAACTAAGCAATTAATTAAAAAGATTAAACTAAATGAAATAATTTAAACAATAAACAAGGTTAATTACGTAAACAAGAAAAATGCACAAATTGAAATTGAAAGTTAGCCCGATCACTCCAAAAGAGAGAAAATAGAGTTTAGAAGAATCGGGGATCCAAACGAGGTACCTAGATTGCCAGGGAATCCTCAAGTCGGGAATGCGCTTCAAGTCCAATCCTCGGGTGGTGATCCAAGCAAGGTTTCAATGTAGGCATCGGAGATTCGAGTCTCGGTATTTCGGCAGGATTTCGGCATCGGGACTCAGAATTGCTCGGCGGCTCGGCAGAGCTTCTCTCTCAAAACCTCTCACTCAAATTCTGTCCTCGAAAACGTACCAGGGGTACGGTATTTATAGAGTTCTTCAACTAATGAGATGCTACCACGCTCTAAGACATGTTAGGCCATTTGGAGTTGTCGGTCGCCACAATGCAAGTTGGCGATTGCCATGTTTTTGAAAGGTTCTATTGGCGGTCGCCACAATGAACATGGCGGTCGCCTTACTTTAATAGCAAGTTTCGAAGATTCGATAAAATTTCATTGGTTTGAAGGTTCAAGGTTCAAATACCGAGCTTGGATCACTTCCCGAGGATCGAACTGAGATACTATTCTACCTATTTTTATCATCGGATTCACCTAAGATTAGGCGGGGTCAAATTGGGGTGTCTACAGTTACCCCTCTTTGATATAACTTGCGTAGCAATGCATGCAACAAGTTATATCAAAGACCCAGAGAGCACATTCATTTGACCGAATCGTCAATCTTAGGCCACAAACACACAAGCATACGTACGATGTTGGTTGTACTCGAATTTTCATCGAGCTGCCTACATATCCCTTTGCTAGGGATAAGACCAAAACGTAATTCATGGGGTAAAATGCAAGATAAGAAAAATGATGCATGACAAGTATATTGTAATGCAATGCGAGTCAGTTTAAGGTCATGAGGAGGACCAATGAGTCAGTTTAAGGTCATGAGAAGGATCGAGGAGTCAGTTTAGGGTCATGAGGAGGACCGGCGAGTTAGTTTAGTGTCATGAGGAGGACCAACGAGTCAGTTTAAGGTCATGAAAAGGATCGAGGAGTCAGTTTAGGGTCATGAGGAGGATCGAGGAGTCAGTTTAAGGTCATGAGGAGGACCGACGAGTTAGTTTAAGGTCACGAGAAGGATCGACGAGTCAGTTTAGGGTCAGGAGGAGGATTAGCGAGTCAATTTAGGGTCATGAGGAGGACTGACGAGTCAGTTTAAGGTCACGAAGGGGACTGACGAGTCAGTTTAGGGTCGCGACGAGGACTGGCGAGTCAGTTAGGGTCATGAGAAGGACCGACGAGTTAGCTTAAGGTCATGAGAAGGACCGATGGGTCAGTTTAGGATCATGAGGAGGATCGACGAGTCAGTTTAGGATCATGAGGGGGACCGACGAGTCAGTTTAAGGCCATGAGAAGGACCGAGGGGTCAGTTTAGGGTCATGGGGAGGACCGCCGAGTCAGTTTAGGGTAATGAGGAGGACCGACGAGAAAAACATTAAACTAATAGGCCGCTCTAAGACCTAAAAATTCGGGACGAGGTGCAGGATAAAATTTATGACTTAAAATCTAGATCTACCGGAAGCGAGATTAAAATCCAAGTTACGGCTTAAAGTTAGATTTATCAGGAAGAATAACCGCGAATTAATAGGTCGAGTTTAAGACCTAAAAATTTGAAACGTGGGAAAGTAATAAGCCAAGCTACGTCTTGAAATTAGATTTATCGGGAAGGATAGCCGCGAATTAATAGGTCGAGTTAAGACCTAAAATTCAGGATAAAACGTAGGATAAAAATAATTAAAAACCAAGTTACGGCTTAAAATTAAATTAATCGAAAAGATAAGGATTACAACACAGAATTATTTTTGGAATTATTTCTGAACACACAAGAATTTCTCGAAGTATTTTTAAGAAATTCCCGAGATCATTTTTAGAAAAACACACACCATGGTTCCAAAAATAACACTCCAAATAAAGAGGAAATAAGGCAAGAAATAATAAACTTATATAATAAAAGCCTTGAAACAACCTCCTAAAACCCTAAAATCTCATGATTGGACAAACTGACACAGGGCCACCAACTTTGGAGTTGGCGGTCGCTATGACAGAATAACGTGACGGTTGACAACACTAAATCCTTCTGACACGGCGGTCGCCCACTTAAAACCCCTAAGATACGGCAGTCGCCATGTGTTGCTTCAAAAACCTGGCGGGCGCTTACATTGGAGTTGGAGACCGCCAACTCCAGGCACGCATCCAGCCCTTTAAGACGCGCGAGGTGGCTACTTGTTCACTCTGCACTCTCTCTCTAGCGCTTCTGCTCTCAAAAACTCTCCCAACTTTCCCTCTTGCTTCCTAGCTTTCGTGCTCTTTCTCCTTCACACGATGTTCACACTATTGTTTGTGATCTCGTTTTTGTTCATGGCGGGTCATGGCCAGGGAGACGACGACTTAAGGGCACGATAGGGCCCTTCTGCTACTGGGAGTTCTTCTATGGGGACTCTTAGGGATGCGCCCACCAGTCTTCCTGCTAGTGGGGTCACTACCACGCAGCCCACTGTTGCGATGGATGCTCTTGCATTTGAGATGGAGCGTGCTTCCCACAAGGCTGCTGAGGAGGAGGTACGAGCAGCTGCCGAGGCACAGGCTATTGCAGATGCTGCTGCTATGGCCGTTGTGGCCAATTTCTTGGATCCTGATGCTGGAGAGGGTCATTCGGCGCCTTTCGACCCACATACATACGCTCCACTATCCCATCGCGTAGTTCCACGCGGGTTGAGATGCGACAAGCCTCCCACTGATACGGTTGTTGCCGATGTTCTTTTGTGGGAGCCCGACCACCACATTTCTCGCCGACAACCTTTGGTATGTACCCTATCTTTACTGTTTTAATTACCCAAGCATGATATATCAAACTTAGACGCATGTCTAGGATCCCCCAGATAATATGATAATGTGTTTTGATATGACAATGAATGATGATGAATGGTGATGAATAATGTTTTATTTTGATGATGGTGTGATTGATGATTGGGATTTGAACTTAGTTTAAGCACCTATGCAATGAAGATTAAAACAGTAGGAACGCGAGAATTTGAACAAACAATGAAATTGGCAATTATTTTAGTAAAAAGTACTAAATAAAAGGTTTGAATTTTTTTAGGAAGAACATAAAAAATTAAAAGGAGCTTTTTGTTTTTTTTTATTTTTGGGGCATGAAAATTGAAGGGGTAATTTTTATCAAAAATCCTAAAATTAGAGGCAATTTTGTCAAAAATTTCTAAATAAAGCAAATTTTCCAAAAACCACAAACTTTAGAAAATTAGAAAATTTTTTAGGAATCTTTAGAAGAATATTAGAAAATTGGGGCAAATTTTAAGAAAAATACTGAAAAATTTTGGAAATCTTTAGAAAATTTTATAAATTTTAAAAACTTTAAAGAATATTTTTGAAAAATCCTAGGAGAAATTTTTTTTTAAA